>VMDO01017939.1:0-43548 GCA_007922755.1 Pedetes capensis
TATGGAGAGTTAGCTACATTAAATGTGTATGGTTTTCCTTGACATGAAAGTCTGTCTAGTAGAAAATTCTAATTGTCTGAGTCATAAATCCATCCTATAGAATTTCTTAGTACCTTTACTGTGGTATTATGCAGGACCCCAAGATAGCAGAAACCACTGAATTCATCAATATGTTTAGAGTAAGGCAGCTCTAACAATAAAATTGCAGAGAAAGAAAGATGCATATTTTTCAGAATGTAAAAATATTTGGATATCTATATTCAATTATATTATAAGTCTCTCAGGGTAAGAACTTTATCAAAGCATTCTTTTTTCTATTAACTAACCTATTATTCCAAGATGAACAGGTAGTTACTATAGTTTGATAACCACATATATTCTTAGCTTTTGTATTGAGAGGTTTGGTTTCCATAACATTCTTTTGTATAATAGATACATCTATCTGATCCAACTTCTTCCCATGTTAAACAAAACTAAATAGAATACTGAACCAAGCTCTGTCTCACTACAGAGTATTGCAGTTGTCACTGTATTTTTCCTTATCTTTTTACAGTCTTACTCTCTTTCCATCTAATCCTTCTCACTACCTATAATTCAAGTTTGACCTTTCAACATAAATTTTAATGCTATGACTAAGGCTCACATTGGGATAACTTTTTCACTATTTTGACAAAATTAAAATAGGTTTTGGTGACAGAAAAATTAATATTTGTTAGTTCTTTCTTTCTTTCTAATTTTAGAGATTCAAGTGATGACATAGTACTTTATTGTCAGCTACTTCAGCAGTTAGCTTTGCCAAGTGAGGATGCTAGCTATTCTAAATGCAAATTAAAAGAAAAAAAGAAAAAAAGGAGCAAAACATTACCATGCAACAAAACGGTATGGTACATAGCCAACAAGGTAATAGTCTTTACTGCAAGACAGTGGTGCAGAGATGGAGCATTATCTTATCAATAGTGGTGAACTTAAGACTTGGTTCCCCTTGTGCTGGTGTGTGCAGAGGTCAGCAACAGTTATAGATGGAGACATAAAGAAACTGCACACTAAACCAGTGCTCAGAATTATTCATTAATTGCCACAGAATGATTTTAATAACTGTGAGAGTATTCATTGTCCAGACTATGAGAATACTAAGGAGGAGGTGCACAATCATTATTTCTTCTACCCACGCATACTTTTGGCAACAAGAATGAATCTGCAACACACTCTTCATTCACAAAAGACAAAAAGGCTATATTATCAGACAGCAGATATTAGAAGAATCTCTCATCTATTTTTAGAGTTTTATTTCATGTTCATAAAATCATTCCCATTTTCCTCTTCCTGAAGAACACCACTTGAACTGAAATTGGCAGTGACTTTCCATATCTGTCATCCTATTTCATTACAGAAAACACTCTAAAGACACAACTTTCTCCTATCAATAAACATGCTTGATACTCCATATAAGTTTAATGTACTATATACAGAACAACTGAATCAAAATCAGGGATAAATTATTATCAAAACAACTTTAAGCAATGAGCCTGCCTCTGGATGTTCCCCTGTGGATGTGATGCAGACGCTCAGTGTGGAAGCAGGATGCTGAATAAAGCCTATGAGTAATAATCATAAATCCCAAGCAGGCATTACCCTCTTTTAAGGCACTCTAAAACTTTCAGAAGAAGATGACTATAAGGCACAATCTGCTTTTAGAGGCATTCTAGTTCTTAATACATTTAGTTAAAGTGTGAAGTGGACCATGCCTAGGTTGGGGTGCTTTTTTCATGCAGCAGACTCAATGAGCAACTGAATGTGGATTTGATTAAATAGAAGTGCTGCATGTTCTGCTGCTTCCACTCTGGATGAGGTCATATAATTTGCTTTATTCTGTTTTGTCTCATCATTATAATATATTCCTCTTAAAGGGTTCTAAAATTTTCTACCCCAAAAGGGTTTAAAAACACAGAGTCATGGAAAGCATTAGGGAAGAATAATTGAATGTGACTTGTTTACAGAATAGAAAATACAAAGAGACCAATGTTTTTCAAATTATTCTCTGATTCTACCTGGTTAGCAATCATTAAAAAAAATTCAAAGTGCTGACTGCCAAGATCAATAGGTTCTTTCTGCTTTTTATGTTTTATTTTTTTAATGAACAGGCACATATACCATGCAATCAAGTAGTAATTTTAGAACTAGATACCGTGTGGAGAATGTCTGGCTGACTATGTCTCCACTGGTACAGGCTAGATGTACTCTCTGATTAATACACAGAAGAGTAAGATTTCTTCCTTTTTCTTCTCATTGGTTTGTATCATTTACATACGGCACAAATAAAATACCACTGTATCTCAAGGCAAAAATGTTTTCAACTATTATTTTTCAGCCAATTCTCGTATCAATTTATTACTGAGCTTATGATATGCTGTATTTTCCATGAATCTAAGCATGAGTTCAATAAGTATGACCACTGACATCTAAAGCAAAATTCAAAAATTTCTGGGAAACTAGAAAAAGAAAAGGTTGATACTGTCTATTATGAGTATTCATCAAATATATTTATAGTTTTGAACATCAAGGCTGCAGAAAGGAACAGATCATTTTTAAGGATCACCTTATCACTGCTTGCATTTTAGATGGTTGATAAAAGGATAAATGCTGCTCAGGGACCTCAGGACAGGAATCTTTTATCGTTTATAGCAGTTCTACCAATTATTCGTAGGCCAAGTAGCTAGAAGAGAAAAGATTATAAAACCCAAGACAGAATATCATTAGTTTAAAATGCTAAGTCCTATAGATTTCATGCCACAGAGATAGGTAACCTATGCCTCCTGCTATGAAAGTGACATTGTTATTGTTATGTGCAGTCGAGTTGAATTGGGTCTGAATCATAGTAACTCTCATAGGGTTTTCAATGGCTGATTGTTTCGGGATTGATTGGGAATTCATTGACAGGTCCTTCTGTGAAAGTAGATGTTGTTGTTGTTGTCCTTAGGTGCCGTTGAGTCGGTATCTGACTCATGGCGACCCTCATAGGGTTTTCAATGGCTGACCTTTTTGGGATTGCATTGGGAGTGGATTTCCAGGTCCTTCTCCCATTTTTACAGTGCTGGGAATTGAACTCAGGACCTCAGAGACTGCAGCACAGCGCTCTACCAACTGAGCTAAATCCCAGCCCATGAAAGTAGATAGAGATACTCAATTTGCTCCCCTATAAAGGGAGAGAAGCTTAGAATCCAGCCAACCATCCTAAATGGGAGTGAGGAGACCCAGTCATCCAGATTAAAGAGGAAAACATCTATAAATGTTATTTCTTGCACATACATTACCTTTCACAATTTACTAATCTACTTTCATACTCTTTTATCTTGAGACAGGGTTTTGGTAAATTACACAGGCTGCCTCTAGTCTTGAAATTATAATCTTCCTGCCTCTGTCTCCCAGATTTCTGGGATTATAGGAGTGTTTCACTCCTCCCAGTCAAGAAATTATTTTTGTATTTTTTATTACTAGCATCTCCATGGGAGGTATCAAGAAACAGAAGTATAAAAGAAAACTGATGGTTCTTTCAGTGAAACACACTAAAGATATTTGAGAACTAAAAGTTAATCATTTCTCTAGCCCCTACCAATTACTACATAATAATATTTAAATATTATCTCAAGCTAGCCACAATGGTACACACCCTTAATCCCAGCAACTCAGGAGGGGAAGGCAGGAGGATCATATGTTCAAGGACAGAGGCAGCCTGTGTAACTTAGGGAAAGCCTGTCTCAAAATAAAAAAAATTGAAAAAGAGGTGCTGGGATACAGCTCATTTGTAAAGTACTTGCAAAGAATGTGCAATGCCCTGGGTTCAACATCCAGTACCACACACACAAACACACACACACACACATATGAGGCTAAGGTTGAGCACAGTTGGTAGAGCACTGCTCTGCACTCTCTGAGGATCTGGGTTTGATCCCCAGCATCACAAAAACTGAAGGACTTGGCAATCCATTCCTGAAGCAATCCCCAAACAATCAACCATTGAAAACCCTATCAGAGTCACAATGAATCAGACCTGACTCCACAGCGCCGAACAACAATCATATCTATATCAATATCTATATCTATCTATCTATCTATCTATCTATCTATCTGTCTATCTCATAATGATGTTTTCACTTTTTCCATCTCCTTATTAGATTGCTTGCTTTTTGGAAGGAGAATATTCAACTTATCTTTTTTGAGTGTCTGCTATAATTGCTAGTACATGGCCTGCACTCATTGCATAATAAAACAATGAAGCACAAGGTATATGAAGAAATACCTCACATTGTTTCTGTCCATTGGTGGTTGTTGTTAGGTGCTTTCAAATGTGGTCCAACTCATAGCGACTCTGTATTTAATAGACAAAACACTACCTAATGCTGTGCCATGCCCAGCACTATTATCAGTGCTTCTGTGCTATTCATAGAGTTTTAAGTGGCTAATTGTTTCAGCAGTGTTATTACCAAATACCCAGCAATGGGCCACACTGTAGGAAACAAATGATACAATTATCAATTATAGGACTATTTCAGTATAGCCCAATGGACAACCTGGTGCCATCTGATTGCTCATTATAAATTAAAATTTTTGGGTCCCATCCCAGATTTACTGAATCATATTCTCATGTACACTAAAATTCGAAAAGCTTTACATAGCAAGATGACAGTCTCTTGTGAAAACAAGTCACTAGGATTTTAAAAATCATGTTTAAAAAGCAGTATGTCTTATAATCATTCTGTAATATTTTTGCTGTGCCATTTTCCTTAATTGTAGATGGATCAAACTAAAATTTTGGTAGTGCAGCGAGAATAAGAACAACATGTAAGCAAAAGTTCAAAAGAGTGGTAAATATTGAGCCTATAGGTCTGTGTGACAGTTGATCTTCACTTTCAATTTGACTGAAATCAGAGATGCCTTTGTTGTTGGTTGTTGTTAGGTGCCATCATGTGGGGTCTGATTCATAGCGACCCTATGTACAACAGAAAAACTGTTCATACCTGGCACTTTGTCAGTGCTTCTCAGCTACTCATTAGATTTTCAATGGCTGATTGTTTTGGAATTATTTCAGAAAGAGGATGCCAGATCTTTCTCCCATTTTTGTGTTGCTAGGGATCAAACCCAGGGACTCAGAGAGTGCAGAGCAGCACTCCACCAACTGAGCTAGCACTAGTAAAACAAAACTCTGTGTGTGTCCATGAGTGTGTTCCAGAGGACTGACATGTCAGATAGTAACTGAGGGGAAAAGGAATCTAATAGGCTGGAGGCCCAGATGGAGAAAGGGGAAGAAGAGGAAGCCAGTGCATGTGTGCCAGTTCCAGTCTCCCTGAGCAAGTGTATCTATCTGTTGCTGCTGCCATTTCCCATGGGAATCATACTCAATCTTCTCTCACTGGGAACTCAACACTAGTAACTCCCTGAGGAGCTTACAAGCCTTCAGCATTGAACTAGAACTGCTGAGGGTTACAGCTTCTTAGATTGAGTAGCTAATGGGTTCTCTCCTTCTCCAGTGCACAGATAGTCTTTGTGGGACTACTCAACCTCCTATCTTGTAAGACAATCCAACAAATCCCATTCTGTGTGTGTGTGTGTATGTGTGTGTGTGTGTGTATTTCCTATGGGTTCTATTCCTCTAGAGAACCCTAACTAATATAATCTGGAACCTCGAAAAGAAGATTTTCTCTGAGAACACATCCTCATGAAAAGCATTGATGACTAGATCAAATCAGATATAAACCAATCAATGATACAGTGTCATAAATCAAATGACAGTGGTGTACTTATCTAACTACTGCTACAAAGAAACCTGAACTACTTATTCTTAAATGTGGATAACGTAAGTCTTAGTTACTTTTCATTACATAATTTTTATAACAGAATTTTGTTTCTTTAAACTCCTCTGATGGTTGACCATTTCTATTACTCTACATTCCAGTTATGAGTATTTTTAGCTACAGTAACTGTCAAAGCTCAGTTTCCTGAGACCCAATCGAGAGTTTAGAAGCCTAGTTTATTTACTTTTTCTATATGTCTCTGAAAGATCTAGTGAGTATTAACAAAGAGAATCAGATACGAGTTTTTACAACAGTTTCAGTTCTCAGAACTCTGGCCATGTTTCTTTAGGGTCAGTTTTAACAAATTAAAATGATGTGTGAAAAAGAAGTTAGGATGTTAGAATCATCTGGAGCTAGGCTTTCTCTTTTGGTTACCAGCAATGTGGCTTTGGATTACTTATTATGTTCCCTTTCCTCTAAAAATTGTTCAATTCAATACTAAGGAATTGTCACAAAGAAAAAGATTAATATTCATCTTCTGACTGATTAATAGGGCCAAAAGAAACCACTTTTATTATAAAACTCTTAAATCCATAAGCATGGAATTTAGGCTGAGAGAAACAAATCAAATTATTTGAAGTTACTAAACTGGTGAAGAAGGCCTGGGATTTAACTCAGTTGATAGAGTGCTGTGCTGTAGTCTCTGAGGACCCGAGTTCAATTCCCAGCACCACAAAAGTGGGAGAAGGACTTGGCAATCCATTCCCAAGTAAATCCCAAAACGCCGTTGAAAACCCTATGAGGGTCACTATGAGTCGGATACCAACTCAATGGCCCCTAACAACAACAACAACTTGTGAAGTAGAGAAGTTCTTCAACTTACAATTAGGCAGACCTTGCTGGTATTTTTTCTACTCTATTACAGCTATATCTACAGTGGGGTTATATACACAGAGAAGAGACACAGGCCGAGGGAGCAGTGTGGAAGTAGACAGAAGAACAGAACCAATGCTATTGTTCATGGATCTCAGCTGGAACAAGGGAAGACTTTTGGTCAAAGTTGAAGTGCTGTTCAAAAGTGAACACACAGAGCTGTCGTCAGCTTGGAGCCTGCTGTCTGAGTGGCTCAGAGCAGACCCTGATATGACACACCTGCAGGTATCAGAGTTTCTCTCACTTTTTAACCATAGGCAGTTCTAGTTTCCTGCTTAGACTCCACTGAGACACCAATTCCTCTGAATTAAAGTGAGATAAATTTCTGAAAAATTACTGATCCTCCACTTTCTTTGCTTTTTGTGGGAAGAGGGAAAGAATCAAAAGAAAACAATAAGATAAACTGAAAAAAAAACCTTCCAACATTTGAGATAGTTGCCATTTTGTGGCTACATGTAATCTCTTAGATTTGTGCAAATGTCATGTGCTATCATTACTCAGACAGACAAGGCCATTTTGAGAAGTCTCATTGCATGCCATAGGATAGTATATTCTATTGGACAGGGCAGCAACACATAGAGGAAGAATTAATCATAGAGAGAGGGAGCCAACTATAGCATGTCTCTGGCTTGGTTAGGAAGCCAGCAATCTATTAAACATTGAGAGAAGGACATATCTTTACATCAGGGGTCAATAGACTACCTATCCATAAAGGAAAAGACAATAAATATTTTTGTTTTATGAGTCATAAGGTTTTGCTCCAACTACTCAGTTTCACTTTTATAAAACAAAAAGCAGCCATAAACATTAGGTAAGCAAATGAGTGAGGGTGTCTTCCAATGCCAAAACAGGCAGAGCTGGGTTAGGTATAGAAGGTATAGTTGACCTGCTCATATTCTGAATATAAAGTTCACAGTGAAAGATCATCCATGACCAGGGTCTTTCTAGTTCTCCTCTCCGACCTTAGCCAGCGAGGATACCTGAATTTGTCATTTCTTTCCATATAACCCAGAAAATACCTGCTTGTGGTAGTGCTAGATTTCATTGTGCCCAGGATGCTGATATAATGACTACTTTTATAATGATGCTACAAAGCAAAGTAAAAACTAAGGTTCTGTCTGATTTTATACTCTGCCATTTCTCAATAGCTAGCATAATTCCTCAAAAATCATGGGGTTTAATAAATTATGATAAATGAAAGCCACTTACATACAGGCAGACTCATACTTCAGAACAACTGGAGAAGAATTTACCTCAAATGGCTTAAAAGGGTGAATCCTGTATTATCACTTAGTGCTAAATGCTTTGATTAAAATGTAAACAAAGACTAGAAAAAAAGAAAGATGAAAAGAGGGAGAGAGAAGGGGGGAGATGAGAGAAAATGAAAGAGGAAAAAGAAGAGAAAAGGAGAAAAAGACCTAAAGGTGATTTTTTAAAAATTTCACATCATATGTATTTAAAAATCAATCATTTGAACCATACTTACTTTTCATATGATATATAAAATGGAAATAAGCTCTGTGAAATAAAGATCATGATTTCCATTGCAGATATGAGAACACATTTGTGAGTTAAAATGAACTGCCCTGAATTAACTATCAGTATAGACACAAATTCAGACATTTTAACCCCAAATCTGTTTTACTCATCAAGAAATCATAACTGTATTGATGTGCAGTAAAAGATGATGGAGGACTTATTTTCACAGAAGGAAATTCAATTATGTAAAATTGACATCATTAAGTATTAATTTAATATGAATTTCAAATACATTAAGAATCCTATAGGATAGCAAGAGCTTTCCAAAATTAAAGGAAAAAGAAATTGTCCATTGTGATAGCAAGGTTAAATCATGCTGTAGAATTGTCCCATTTCTACAACAATGTAGATTGTTAGACAATTTCTCTGGTTGATTTGTTTATATCCAATTCATTTTTCATTTATGCTAAATATTTATTATTTTGCTGACTTGACAGAGCTAGAGATCAATCAATCAATTTGAATCTACTTGATGAGTTTTCTCTCAAAGTACACATGATTTTGCAACAGTAGAATTTCAGAACTTAGTTCTTTTCAGCAAGTGGGGCTGAAAGGTGAGGTACCAAAAATGGAGTGAAAGACAAACTATGTTTTAACCAATACCACTTAAGTCACTTAAAATGCTTGTTGAGTGGAGCTGAACCACTTCTGTCTCTTCTAGTAGATTGTATGGGAGACTGTGGGAGAAGGAGAGCTTCACAGGAAAGTAAAACTGCTATCAGTATGTGAAGCTATTTGAGATCACTTCCTCTCTGCAGTGACGAGGTATGAATTTGCCTGTCTGTGAATGGCTTTCGTGTATTAGAAATTTATTTAAAACCCTATGACTTGTTAGCCGTTATGCCAGATAAGTGAGAAGTTGCACATATAACAGAAGTAAGGAAAGTTAGAGGGAGAGTTAGAGGGGAGAGGGAAACAACCAAAAATTACATTTCAAAACATGTGATTAAAAAGTACATTAATTTACTCAAAGAGATGGATCCTCTTCAATATCTATATCAAAAAAAAGAAAGAAAGAAACTTACCAGACATAGTAAGGTAGAAACAGTAAAACAACAGAAGAATAGAGTATGAGAAGAGATGAGTCTGGGCTCTCATATTGCTTTTAACATGTAATTCCTTTTGCTAGTTTCCCCAGTTATATTATTTCTCACTAGTTTGTCAAGTAAAATCTTAATAATTTATCATCCATCATAAAATTCCCATATCAATACAGGGCTCACAGACACTGATTTTCTTATTCATGTAGCACTTATTTTGTTTCTTCAGTCATCTCAAGAACTTTACCTATGACACACATTTATGGTAATTTCCAAGTCCATGACCAACCCTGAGGACTCCCTCACATTCTAGTTTTTCTCTCCCAATGGCCTACTTCATGTTCCAAAGGCAGCTCAAAGTCAGCATGTCATAAATCATGACCATTTGCTACCTTCCTTTTATTGTTCCCCCTTTTCATTCCTCCTTACATATCCTTAGATCCAACCTGATGGTTTCTCAATTGCCACCTCTTGCTCCTCAGCCTATCATTGGTTTTTAGGGTTTACACACAGCTGACACATAAAGTTCCTAAAAATAGCTCAAATCCTTTTTATCTCCTTGGTGAAAACTTTATCAACTTTCCAAAGATATTTTAGTCTGAAAAATTCTTAAAGACAGAATATGAATTAAAATTACCACTTTCCTTCAGAAATACTGAAAGAAAAAGTCCCTTCTATTTTTTTCAATATTAAGATGTATATGCTAATAAACATTAGCTATATTTCCAACTCCCACACTTCTGTCAGTTTGCCATAGTGTGAGGGCTTCCATGTTGCTATGAGGTGGAAGCTTATGCCACCAGTATCTCAGATAACAGCAGAGTCACCCATGGTGGACAGGTTTCAGCAGAGCTTCCAGACTAAGACAGACTAGGGACTAGGACCAGGCAATCCACTCCCAAAACAATTAGTCATTGAAAACCCTACAAACAGCAGAGAAACACTATCAGACACAGTGCTAGAAAATGAGCCCCCAGGTGGAAACGCACTCAAAAGACTAGTGGGGAAGAGTCGCCTCCTCAGAGTAGAGTCTACTTTAGTGGCAGAAATGGAGTAAAGCACCAAAGAGTTCCATTTGCTGATGTGGCATGACTCAAAATGAGAAGAAACAACTGTAAATATCCATTAATAATTGGAACATCAAATGTACATAGTATGAATCTAGGAACATTAGAAATAATTTAAAGAGAAATGGAAAGCACAAACATTGACATTCTATGCACCAGTGAGCTAAAATGGACTGGCATGGGCCATTTGGAGTCAGATAATCATATGGATTACTATGCTTGGTATGACAAAATAAAGAAAAATGAGGTTGAACCATCATCAAAAAGATATTTCAAGATATTCATGAAATACAATGCTGTCCATGATAGAATAATATCCACATATCTATAAGAAAGGTCAGTTAATATGACCATTATTCAAATTTACACACCCACCAGTAAAGCCAAAAATGAAGATAGGGAAGACTTCTACCAGCTTCTGCAATCTGAAATAGGTCAAACATGGAATCAAGATATACCAATGATCACTGATGATTGGAATGCAAAATGTGGAAACAAAGAAGAAAGCTCAGTAGTTGGAAAATATGGCCTTGATGACAGAAATGATGCTGGAGATCACAATATAGAATTTTGTCAGACTGATGACCTTTTCAAAGCAAATACACTTTTTTCATAACATAAACAGTGACTAAACACATGGACCTTACCAGATAGAACATACAGGAACCAATTTGACTATATTTGTAGAAAGAAATGATGGGAAAGCTCCATATCAAATGTCAGAACAAGACCAAGTGATGACTATGGATCCAACAACTTCTCATATGTAAGTTTAAACCGAAACAGAAGAAAATTAGAACAAGTATACATGAGCCAAGGTATGACCTTGAGTATATACCCCCTGAGTTCAGAGACCACCTCAAGAACAGGTTTAATGCATTACACACAAATTATAGAAGATCAAATGAGTTGCGGCATGACATCAAAGATATCATTCAAGAGGATAGCAAAAGATTATTAAAAACACAAGAAAAAAAGAAAAGATCAAATTACATGTCAAAAGAAACTCTGAAACTTGCCTTTGAACATTCAGTAACTAGGATACAAGGAAGACATGATGAAGTTAAGGAACTAAACAGAAGATTTCAGAAGGCAGTTCAGGAAGACAAAATCAAAAATTATAATGACATGTGAAAAGAGCTGGAGATGGAAAAGCAAATGAAAAGAACACACTGTGTATTTCTCAAGCCTAAGGAAATGAAGAAAAAATTCAAGCCTTGAGTGGCAATAGTGAAAACTCTACAGGGAAAATATTAAATGA
The DNA here is from genome assembly GCA_007922755.1 of Pedetes capensis. Lineage (NCBI taxonomy): Eukaryota > Metazoa > Chordata > Mammalia > Rodentia > Pedetidae > Pedetes > Pedetes capensis. Next base: position 11,630 of record VMDO01017939.1, read on the forward strand.
TGCAGGAAACACCAAAAGAAGATGGAAAGAACACATAGTGTCATTATACAAGAAAAATTGGTTCAAGATATTATATATGATCAGGAACAAATGGTATTGAAGGACATAATAGAAGCTGCCTTGAAGGAACTGGTGAAACACAAGGCTCCAGGAAGTGATGGAATACCAATAGAGATGTTTCAACAAACAGATGCAGCACTGGAGGTGCTAACATGTTTATGCTAAAAGATTTGAAAACAGCTACCTGACCAACTGACTGGAAGACATCCATATTTGTGCCTATTCCCAAGAGAAGGGATCCAACTGAGTGTAGAAACTATGGAATGATATCATTAATGTCACAAGCAAGCAAAATTTTGCTAAAGATCTTTCAAAAGTGACTGCAGCAGTATATAGACAGGGAACTGCCAGAAAATCAAGCTGGATTCAAAAGAGGGCTGGGAAACAGGGACATCATTGCTGATGTCAGATGGATACTAGCCAAAAGCAGAGAATATCAGAATGATGTCTGTTTTTTATTGACTATACAAAGGCATTTGACTGTCTGGATCATAAGAAATTATGGATAACTCTGTGAAGAATGGGAATACTAGAGTATCTAATTGTAATCATAAGGGATCAATATATAGACCAGGAGGTAGTCATTTGAACAGAACAAAGAAACACTTGTTGGTTTAAAGTTGAGAAAGGTGTGTATCAGGTCTGTATCCTTTCAATATATGTATTCAATTTCTATGCTGAGCAAATAATCTGAGAAGCTGGACTTTATGAGAAGAATGCAGCATCAGGATTGGAGGAAGACTCATTAAAAGCTATGTTATGCAGATAACACAACTCTATTTGCTAAAAGTGAAGAATATTTGAAATATTTACTAATGAAAATCAAAGACTGCAACTCAACATCAACAAAACAAAAATCCTTACAAATGGGTCAGTATGCAACTTTGTGATAAATGGAGAAAAGATTGAGGTTGTCCACAATTTTCCTTTACTTGGTTCTACAATCAACACCCGTGTAAGAAGCAGCCAAGAAATCAAAAGACACATTGCTTTGGGAAAAGCTGTGGCAAAAGATCTCTTTAAAGTATTGAAAAGTAAAGATGTGCGCCAGTGTGGTAGCACACGCCTGTAATCCCAGCAGCTCAGGAGGCAGAGGCGGGAGTATCGCAAGTTCGAGACCAGATGCTCAGTACAGCTCAGTGGTCCAGCACTTGCAAACCATGCAGGTTCAAGGCCCTGGGTTCAACCCCCAGTACCACACACACACACACACACACACACAAAAGATGTCGCATTGAAGACAAAGGTGTGCCTGATTCATGCCATGGTATTTTAGTCACATCTTATCCTTGTGAAAGTTGGACATTCCACAAGGCAGACAAGAAAAGAATTGATCTTTTGAATTATGGTGCTGGAGACATCTATTGAATATATCATGGAATGCCTAAAGAACCAACAGATCTGTCCTAGAAGAAGTGCAACCAGAGTGTTCCTTGGAAGCTAGAATGGCTAGAATGCATATTACATATTTTGGGCATACAGTCAGGAGGAACCAATCCCTGGAGAAGGACATCATGTTTGGGAGGGTGGCAGGTCAATGAAAAATAGGAAAACCCTTCACTAGATGGATTGACACTGTCTGCAACAACGGACTTAAACATAATTAAGACCGTGCTCCTGGCACAGAATTGGAGAGTGTTTTCTTCTGCCTTATATAGGGTCACTATGAGTCAGACCCAACTCAATAGCACCTAACAACAACATATTTCCAAATTTTCCCCATGATTATATAATCTCAATATCTCTAAGAAATTTCTATGTACTTTTAAAGGAATGTCATTTCATATATGTAATGATTTGATATACATTTCAAATATATATGTATTTACACATAATGGTGTTCTCTTGTAAATATATTTTTTCTGGGAATACACATATGCATACTCTATATGTGTGTGTATGTTTGTATCCAGTTAACTGTAACTATATATTTATTAGATTTATTTGATTTTATATCATATGATGAACTACCTGAAATTCTTCATTTTGAGGCTCTGTATAATTCCTCTAATAAGAAATTTGGCCACTTCCAAATTACAAAGAATTTTTTAGAATCTTTATTATTGTGCTTATAGCAAGATATTGATTGGAATTTGGGGATATTTTCAGATATGACATTAATTCCTATAGCTGGGAGATTAAAAAAACAAAATACTTTCCTTTTTAAGTTCCAAGACCTAGCAACACTAAGCAACAACCTTTCTACTGCACAAGACTTGCAGAGAAGTAACAATTCAGAAAACTTACTCCAGCTGATACCACAGTGAACTTGCTGTTCCTATCCCCCTCCCTATGCCAGTTGACAGAAAGGGGTATAGGAGAAAAGAAAATACCTTTTGGGGAAAGGAATAAGTTTTTTTCTCCCCTCAATTCAAAGTGTTAAGGACAGATGCTTTAAGAGAATCACTCAAAATGATGCTGGAGGCTTGCAAGAAAGAGAAAATAGTAGTCTTTTTCTCAGTGGACATCTGATTAGGGAGTGAGATATTTTGTGGTTTCATCTTGTAGCAAAATAGTTGGACAAATGAGAATGCAGGAGGCTTGACAAAGTGAAGAACTTCCAGAGAAAATGAGGCTGTGGGTGGGCCTCCTTAATTTCCAGTTTCTGGAAAGTGTGGAAGATTGCTCTAAGGTATATCCTTGGATCTGAGGGTGATTCTAGGAGGAAGCTGGGACTAGGGGCTATAGTTTTTCTAGGACTACCATAGTGAGGAACATCAAGGTAAATGTTTGAGGAGGTGAAACAGTGGCAGGTCATCCAGAAGTAGGTCTTTTACACAAGTCACAAATATTAAAACTTAACTAAAAATGATGGTTTCTAATTCCATCCATTTTCCTGCAAGTAATTTGATAAGGTTCTTTTTATGGATGAGTAAAATTCCATTGTATAGACCCAGAAAGACAAATATGACCTCTTTTCTCTCATTGAGTCTAGATGTAAACACACACACACACACACACACACACACACACATACACACACACACGACATGCAGAGAGAGGATCATTTGCAGGGAGGAAGATCAATGGAAGTGAGGGGGAACAGGAGATGATACTGAGGAGTGAACATGGACAATAAGCAATGATATGCATGCACGAGATGGCATAATGAATCCCATTAATTTGTATCTAATTTAATATTTAATAATAAAAAACCACTAAATACTAAAATTTGTGAGTGGAAGTGAGCATGTCTTTAAGGAGCTAGGGCTAGGTTGCAGGTTGCCACTGTTTCCATTTAGTGCATAGATAACATGCTAGGCATTAGTTTGGGATGACAAAGGAGAACAACTCATTTGGACCAGTGACTTAAGAAATGATTGCTCCTCTGATTTTCCACCCTCATTTAACTAGAAGAGAATGCAGGGAAAAGATGGTTTCTAAGATGCAACTCACATTTCCCACCCTTGCCTGTTCAAGTCACTGAAGCCCTAGCACTACCTGTGAGAAAAAAGGAAAGAGAGGATATGAATTTACATTGAAATGTAAAAATGCATGGAGATTAGGGTCAAATAGTTGGATTTAAAACTCTTATTTACCCAAATTGAGGACAATGAAATCTGAGCAAGATACGATTAAAATATGTGTTGAAAAAACAAGTTAGTTGATAAAACTTGGGAGAAACACAGTGATTGAAAAATAAAGGTACTCCACTGCCAAATTCCAAATAGTAGAGACTTTCCATTATAGTAATTTTATAATATTCACACTCTGCATTTTATTATGCTTATGTGCATATATGCCTTATGTCTAAAATAAGATTGAATTAAACATTTTATAATCAGAAATTAGACTTTATAATATACATCTTTAATCAATTGATTATATACTTGTATTCAAAATATATATTCCATATATATTTAGCAATTAAAATAAGAAATTAAATCAGAGTTAATTAGAAAATAAAGAGTAAAATACAAAAGTATTAATAGATGTGGAGTATATAAATCTCTACCAATTCCAATGCCTTTAATGAAATGGGCATCCAACTACAAAGATCCAGAAACAGCTCTGACACCATTTAAAAGCAAGAGAAGCCTGATACAAAAGGTAAAGAGTGAAGCATATGTAATCATATAGTGTCATGGTTTGGACCTAAATTGTCCCTCAAAGATCATGTCATTGGGCCTATACCTAGTGGTGCTGTCCTGGGAGATGGTGGAACATTGGGAGGCAGGCCTTTGCCAGATGTACCTCCCTGGAGCTGGGCCTTTGGTGGTTGTTGCCCTGAACCTGCAGCCCTGGGCCCTGTCTGTTCCTGGCCCACCGTGCCATGAGTTCCTCTACCGTTGGCCCTGCCACAACCACCTTACCTGCCCTCCTGCCATTGTGGACTGATTTTCTGAGAGCTCCCAATAAACCTCTTCCTCTGTAAGTTTGTTTGGGTTTGTTCTTCTGTTACAGCAATGACAGGTGACTAATACACATGGACAGGATTTAATTAATTATGGTACTACTGAGCTCTGTGGTATTAGACAATTCACAATTATATTGCATATATAATAACTAAAACATTATTGTCTTGTTAGATTATAATCCCTCATTTTGCTCACAGGAATAAAATTCTACCTATCCACAAAAATATGCAGCAATATACAGCTGAATGAACACTCAGAGTCAGTCCATATACTCTAAATCAATGATTTCATTTGGCATGCACTTACAGCCAGAAGTAATTCTTTCAAACTTACGTTTGATTCATCTGGGTTACAAGCAAGATACAACATTTTTCCTTGGCTCACTGACTTCTCCATGCAATTTTCCTTTTTCAAAGAATAGGATCTTTTTTTCTTATTTTCTGAACAGTCTACGAGATTCACCAGGTTTTAGGCTTTCATTATGGAAGAAAGTATAAACCAGATAGGCTCAACCTCATCCCTAATCCAATGCAGGCACAAGCAATGCAAGATAATATAGAAAAAGAAGCTTATTGTTATCTGTGTATTCTAAGTGCAACTTCTGTCTTGTTAATGACACTAGACAGCAAAGCATAAAAACCAATCATCTAAAATTAGCAGGGAACATCATTCTATAATAGAAAAACAATCAGAGCCTCATTTGCACCATGAAAACAAACATCCAGATTTAGCCATTTGCTGGGCAGTTAAGGCAAATTTTTAATTATTGGAAAATGTAAGTATTTGGAAAATATACACCATGACACCTCAATAAAAGTGCAATGTTGACACTAATCTTTTGAAAAAGCAACAAAATAATACTTTAAAAATAGAATTTGTCATAACCATGCTAACTAGATTTGAGGTGATAGATCATTGTGGTTGGAATTTATATATCTCTAAGTATTGATATTGAGCACTATTTCATATACCTGTTGACCATTTATGTATCTTTTTTTTGAGAAGTATCTGTTTAGATCTTTTACCCATTTTAAATTGGATTATTATTTATTGTTACTGAGTTTCTTGAGATTCTTATAGATTCAGGATGTTAACCTTACATCAGATGTATAGTTTGAAAATAGTCGCCCCTTTCTGTATGCTACCTTTACATGCTGTTGATTGTATCTTTTGTGTGTGTGTGTGTGTGTGTGTGTGTGTGTGTGTGTGTGTGTGTGTGTGTAGTACTGGGGGGATTAAATTCAGGGCCTCATACATGCTTTTGCAGTGACTTTACCACTGAGCTACATCCTCAGCCCATTTTTTTTTTATTTTTTATCTTGAGACAGTGTCTCACTAAGGTGTACAGGGTGCCTCTCACCTCAAATTTGAGATCCTCCTGCCTCTGTATCTCTAATTGCTGGGATTACAGGTGTACACTGTGCTGGGCTTGATTGTATCTTTCATTGTGCAGAAGCTTTTTAGTTTGCTATCATACCATCTGTCTATTTTTGTTTTTGTTTCCTGTGTTTTTTGCCCATTCCAATTTCCTGAAGTATTTCTTCTAATAGTGTCAGAATTTCAAGTCCTACATTTAAGTCTTTAATTCATGTGGAATTGATTTTTGTGTATGAAAGATAAAGTTCTAGATTCATTTCTGTGCAATGAATATCCAATTTTCCTAGCATCAGTCATTAAAGATATTCTCCTTTCTCCAATGTGTTCTCTTAGTACCTTTGTCAAAAATAAGTTGGAAAAAGAAATAGCTGCTATAACATACTTTATGTCACAATGAAGCATATTATTTTATACAACTAATATATACTAATAAGCATACTTTAAAAAGATAATTGTTAGTAATGAAGGAGAAAGGAAACACACACTGTCAGTAGTAAGGTAAATTAGTATACCCATTATGGAAGGTGATGTGGGGGGTTACTCAAAAAACTAAAATAGAACTACTAGATGATTCAGTAACACCACTACAGGGGATATATCCAAAGGAAAAGAAATCTATATGTTGAAGAGACATCTGTACTTCCATGTTCATTGCAGCACTATTCACAATAGCCAAGATGTGGAATCAGCCTAAGCATCTATCAATGAATAAATAAAGTGTGGTATACATATATATTCAATGAAATATTAATAAACCATAAAAGAGATGAAATCCTGTCACTTGCAATAACATGGATGAACATAGAGGACATTGTACTAAATGAAATAAATAAACCTAGAAGGAAACACCACATATGTCTGTCACTTTGCCATACTGTGGGGCCTTGTTTGTTGCTGTGATGCTGAAAGCTATGCTACTGGTATTACATGTATTAGCAGGGTCACTCACGGTGGACAGGTTATAGCTGAACTTCTAGACTAAGATGGACTAGGTAGTAGGATTTGGCAGTTCAATCCTGAAACAATTAGCCACTGGAAATGCTATGACTAACAGAGAAACATTGTCAGATATAGAGCCAGATAATTACCTCCCCTGGTTGAAAGGCACTTTAAATATGACTAGTGTAGAGTTGCCTCCTCAAAGTAGAGTCAACTTAATGATGAAAATGGAGTAAAGCATCCAGGGATCTCCATTTTCTGATGTGGCAAAACTCAAAATGAAGACAAACAACTGTAAACATCCATTAATAAATGGAACATGGAATGTACATAATATGAATCTAGGAAAATTAGAAATTGTGAAAAGGAAAATGGAGTGCATAAACATCAATATGGGTAAAGGACCTGGCAACCCACTCCTAAAACCCAAACAGCCATTCAAAACCCTATGTGCAGCATCTAACAGCAACAACAACAACAACAAATATCAGTATTCTAGACATCAGTGAGATAAAATGGAATAGCATGGGCCACTTTGAATCAGATACTCATATGGTCTACTATGCTGGGAATGACAAATTAAAGGGAAACAGGGTTGCATTCATCATCAAAAAAGACATCTCAAGATCATTCCTGAAGTACAATGCTATCAGTGATAGAATAATATCCACATAACTACAAGTAAGGCAAGTTAATATGACCATTATTCAAATGTATAAACCCATGAGTAAGCCTACAAATGAAGATAGAGAAGATTTTTACCAGCTCCTGCAATCTTAAAATGCAGTGTACATGTATTCTGAATGTACTGATAATTACTGGTGAATGGAATGCAAAAAACTGGAAACAAAGAAGAAGGCTCAGTAGTTGGAAAATATGTCCTAGGTGACAGAAATGGTGCACATTATAGCATTTTGTCAGACCAATGACATTTTCATAACAAATACATTTTTTTCACCAACATAAACGGCAACTATACACATGGACTTCACCTGATGGAACATACAGGAACCAAATTGACTACATAAGTGGAAAGAGACAATGGAAAAACTCATTATCAAATGTCAGAACAAGAACAGGTGCTAATTGTGGATCAGACCATCAACTGTTCATATGCAGATTCAAACTGACACCGAAGACAATTTGATCAAGTGCATGAGAGTCAAGGTATGACCTTGAGTATATCCCACCTGAGTTCGGAGACCACTTCAAGAATAGGTTTATTGCACTAGATACTAATAATAGAAGACCAGCAGAGTTTTGGCATGCCATCAAACATATCATTCATTAAGAAAGCAAAAGGTTAATAAAAAGATGGGAAAAAAGAAAAATACCTAATTACATGCCAAAAGAGACCCTGAAAATTGCCCTTGAAAGGGGAGCAGCTAAAGTAAAAGGAACACACAATGAAATTAAGAAACTAAACAGAAGATTTCAAAGGGAAGCTCCAGAAGACAAGAACAAACATTTTAATAACATGTGTAAAGAGCTGGATACAGAAAACCAAGGGAAGAACACAATCTGTTTTTCTCAAGCTTAAGGAACTGAAGAAAAAATTCAAGGCTTGCATGGCAATAATGGAAGATTCTACAGGTAAAATATTAAACAACACAGGAAACATCCAAAGAAGATGGGAGGAATACACAGAGTCATTATACAAAAAAGGAATTGTTGGATGATCAAACATTTTAAGAGACTGCATATAATCAGGAACCAATGGTCCTGAAGGAAGAAGTGGAAGCTGCCTTGAAGAAATTGGTAAAGCAAGACTCCAGGAATTGATGAAATACCAATAGACATGTTTCACAAGGAGAAGCAGCAATGGAGGTGCTCACTTCCTTACGCCAAATATATACCTGGCCAACAAAATGGAAGATACTCGCATGTGTGTCTATTCCCAAGAAAGAGGATCCAACCAATTGTGGAAACTGCTGAATGATATTGTTAATATCACATGCAAGTAAAATTTTGGTAAAGATCATTGAAAAATCACTGTAGCAGTATGTAGACAGGGAACTGTCAGAAAATCAAGCCAGATTCTGAAGAGGGCATGGAACCAGGAACATCATAGCTGATATCATATGGATGTTAGCCTAAAGCCAAGAATACCTGAAAGATGACTATCTACATTTTACCCACTTTGCAAAGGCGTTTGACTGTGTAGATCATAACAATTTATGGATAACATTGTGAAAAATGGGAATACCTGAGCAGTCAATTGTACTCATGTGGAATCTGTACATGGATGAGGAGCAAGTCATTTGAACAGAACAAGGAAACACTGGCTGGTTTAAAGTTGAAATAAGTGTGCCTCAGGGCTGTATTCTTTCACTGTACTTCCTCAATCTCTATGGTGAGCAAATAATCTGAGAAGCTGGGCTTTATGTAAAAGAATGTGACATCAGGATTGGATGGAGATTCATTAACAACCTGCATTATGCAGATGACACAACTTTGCTTGCTGAAAGTGAAGAGGATTTGAAACATTTATGGATGAAGATAACAGAACAAATCCTTCAGTATGGATTGGGCCTCAACATCAACAAACAAAAATCATTGCAACTGGGTCAGTAAGCAACTTCACAATAAATGGAGAAAAGATTGAGGTTGTCTAAGATTTTACTTTATTTGGTTATACAATCAAGACTTGTGAAAGCAGCAGCCAAGAAATCAAAAGGCACATTGCTTTGGGAAAGGCTGTTGTACAAGACCTCCTAAAAATTATAAAAAGCAAAGATGTCACATTGAAGACAAAGGTGTGCCTGATTTATGTCATGGTATTTTCACTTGCAACGTATGGTTGTAAAAGCTGGACACTGAACATGGTAAACAGAAGAGTTTATGTTTTTGAATAATAGTGCTGGAAACAAATATTGAATGTACTATGGACTGCCAAAAGAACCAACAGATCTCTCCCAGAAGAAGTGCAACCAGAGTGCTCTTTGGAAGCAATGATGGCTAGACTGCATCTTACATATTTTGGACATGTAGTCAAGAGGAACCAATCCCTGGATTAGGATATCATGTTTGGGAAAGTGGCAGGTTAACAAAAAAACAGGACAACTCTCTACTACATGGGTTGACACAGTGTCTGCAACAATTTCCTTAAACATAAATAAGATTGTGTACCTGTCCCAGAACACTGGAGTGTTTCTTTCCATTGTACACAGGGTTTCTATGAGTAGGACCCAACTCACTGACACCTAATAACAACAACCGAAAGACAGTATTATACTATATGAAGTAACTTATATGATGTGTAATCTTAAAATATAGTTTTCAAAGAATGTGGACTCTGTGTGTGTATGTGTTTCAATACAGCTAGAAAAGAACATTGAGTATTTCATTCTAAAGAAACAATGAACATTTGAAGTTACAGATATGCTTTAGTTGTAACACAGCATTATGTCCCTTATTTGCGTACAATAATGTGTCAATTAAAAATAAAAGTTTTAATGGAAAATAGTTTTTACACTAAAATAATTCCTCATAACCTGATATGTCAGTCATTCCAATCCAAAATATATTAGAGACAAAAAACATAATGACAAAAACAATAAAAGGTTGGCTTGCTTTATTTTTTGCTGTGAAATAACTCTTACTGGAGCTCTCCAATCACTATGTAGGACATAAACCCTGACTGCAAGGATTTCACCAGCAGTTCAAAATGATACCTGATAAACTATACAATGAACTGGTCAAATATATAGGCATAGATATAAAGATATATATTTCATTATGGAAAATTAGAAGTCTGTAGTCTTAGAAATGCATGCCATTCAGAGCAAAGGACTGATAATCTCAAGGAATTATTAAATTTAAATGAAAGGAGACATTTCATAAAGAAGAACAAGTAAGATTCAAGGAACAGAGGGTGTTTTGGGAGACATTATTGCAAAATGCAAAGTATGAGACAAAAGAAAATACAGAGAGACAGTTTATGGTCAATGAGTAGGGAAATTCAATATCACACTTGCTGAGGGGTTGGGCATTTATTCTGTTGATAATAGGGAGTTAATAAATATCTCAGCAAAATGTTGTTCAAACCACTTCCAAAATCCAGCCTTTTTTCCAGAATAACACAAATTAATGCCTTGCGTTGCCACTGTATGTAGGATGCAGATGTATCCTTAAAAAAAGGGATCATTATCATTATCATAAGTGAGGAGTCTGACCCTTTCTGAATGAAAGATTTCTTCCTCACTCCCTCAGCTCAATGTGGTTTATGTGACCCTGCTATGAATGTTCTAAAAATATAACAGTTAAAAATGCTTCTTGCTGGGCATTGTGGCTCGTACCTGTAATCCCAGTGACTTGGGTGGCAGAGGCAGGAGGATGGCAGGTTTGAGGCCAGAATCAGCCTGTGAAACAGCATGATCTTGTCTCAATTTTTGAAAAAAATTGGGCTGGGGTACAGCTCAGTAGTAGAGTGCTTGCAAAGTATGCTTGAGGCCCTGGATTCAGACCCCAGTATCACACACAAAAAAACTGCTTCCTGAAGATTTTAGGTTTTTCGTACAGTTAAAGGATAAGACTAAATAAATTTAGAATTAAAGGAAATACCTTACACTAATCACGGACATCTTTAGGTAAAATGCTATACTTGAAATATAGGAAATTCATTTTCCTAATTATATCAGAATAATTTGTACTGCCTTCACTATGCGAATTAGCACAAAGAGATGTACAAACCTAAGGCAAATCTTGCCCAAATGACTATGCACATGCATTTCCAAGTGAAAATTGGAGGTCTACCTTCTTGTTCACTTTTCCCCTTCCCCCAACTGCCACCAAAGTAGAAAGCATGTTTTCTGAATATGAACCTTTACGAGATAAAGTATAATCAGATCTTAATCATTTTATTTTATTTTTAGTTATTTAAAAACTGCTACATATATCACTACCCAGAAAAGGCATCTGCATTGACAACAGCAACTTCAATTGTGTGGCAAATAAGTCTAGATCATAGTAACAGGATATTGTTCCCTTTCAAATTAACATGTACCAAAACTCCATGTGAATATTGATGGGTTAGGAGGCTAGGCAGATTATAATAAAATTTCTGTGAATATTAAAGTACTTGATAACACCTAATGTTGTATTTTATTATCAATATACTGCAAATAAATATTAGTTTATTTTCCTTATTTTCCTGATTTCTTATAAGAAATGAAATAAGGAGGAAGGGTTCTTTGTTACTATTAATTTCAACACTACAAATATCTGTGCAGTGCAAGGGTTGATGTAATAAATGACCACAGTGGTAATAAAAATATTAATTTTGGTCATTTATTACATTGAATGGGGCTGGACTTTGGCTCATTTGGTCGAGTACTGCTCTGAACTGAGGCTGAGGGTTCAATCCTCAGCACCACAAAAGTGGAAGAAGGCCATGGCAACCCACTCCTGTGGTAGCACAGTCCTGAAACAATCAGCCATCAAAAACCCTACGAACAGCAGAGAAGCAATAACATAGTGCCAGGCATGGCACAGTGTCGGGGAGTGTTTCATTCTGTTGTACACAGGGTCACTACCAGTCAGACCTGACTCCAGGGTACCTAACAACAACAACATTACATTAAATGAGTATGTGATATGTGTATTGCATATTGTGTTGTCACTATTTAAACTTTGTAGTTAAATTCATGCAATTTCTTATGCCATAGTAAGAAGTAAATAAATGCTTGATTATAACTTTACCAGGTAAAATTCCTTTTTCATAATACAACGTCTAAAATATGAGCATATAATGAAATGATATCTTTCACAGCAGTGGTTTCTATCTCACCAAAAGATATAATCTAAGCAGCAGTCAGGTCTAAAAGCTCAAAAGCATGATATTGGATTTGAGTAGGTTTCTGTGCATGCTGCATATATACTTTCTTTTGAACAGGTGTAGAGTTAAGTGTATAACTTCCAACTGAGTTAATGGGAACTCTAAGTACCAGTTCCCACAGAGCTGGGATTATGAGTTACTTTTATGTTGAATACTTGTGCTATTTTGGATGTTAGCTACATTGTGTGATAACTAGTTAGAGAGGTAAGACATATGTGTAAAGCTGTAGGATTCAAAGAGGAGATTTAAGACGAAATGAGGAAATGTATGACAAAGATGAATACATGGATTAGCTGCCATTTGATGTTTTACAATATGTTGAGTGAATGACATTTAGTGTTTGAACAAGAGAACACATTCTTACTATTTTTTTAAAGGATAGGTTAGATCAAATAAACAGCATTCATCAACTTATGGCTAAGGACATATTTAATTATATACAGCAGGATCATTGTATAAGGTTCCTTCAATATAGAAGATGTAAGATCATCAATAGAAAATACGAAAACCTAATGATACATCTGGGGGATTTATGCTTTTGACATATATTATGAGCCTACTGTATGTTATTTTTTGCCTTCTATCAAATTGCTATGGTAAGGGTCTTCCCAATGATGAAATGCCTTGTGTTCTTGGAAGCTTTTTGGCTGAGGGGGCCTTGAAGTAGTTCATTCCTTCCCGACAAACAGCTCTCAAACTTAATTGTAAGGTGCAGTGCTCTGCAAAGAAACAGCTTCTGACATGGTGCTTAACGGGGAAATGAGGAAAGTGAAGCACAGATGAATGGATGCATGTCATTTTATGTTTAATAATATATGGAGTGAATGATATTTAGTGTTTGAAACAAAGAACAAAGCCTATTATTTCTTAAAGGATGGATTAGACCAACAAAACAGTGTAGATACTTATGTGGACCACAAATGTTTTCTCACCCAAACACATTCAACTCTGGGGGATATGAAAAGTTGCATGGCTTACTCGCGTCTAGCTGAGATAAGACATGACCCAGATTTTGGAGGCACTGGTAGATTTAAGGGAAACAACTGCAGACTTTCTGTAAACTGTCAGCCTTGTTGCCATTCCTCTTCTGATACTTTCAATTCTTCCTGTATACTCTCAACATGGACAAAATCCCTGGACTGCCAGTTATATCAATAAGCCCAATAACCACAAGTTATTGTGAACAGTACCTGTTTCCCCAAAATGCTTTCCCAACCCACATAAAATCCATTTTAAGTCTTGTCAACTTTTCCTTCTGAATAGATTTCATGGCCATCCACTTCTCCAGCTTTTCATTACCAGTATCTAAGTCAAAGTATCACCCTTCACATGGGAAGATTCTTACTCATTTTGAGTTCCATTCATAGCAGGAAAGATGATATTGCTATGATTCACCATTGCTCTCAGAAAATGATACAGAACCCTTCGCCATGACAGGCAAGACTACCTCCATCTAAGACTGAAAGCCTCTCCTTGCTCTCTCTCAGATCTAGCCCCATCACACATTTCTCAGCTTTTTGCAGCCTCAGGACAATGTTCAAAACCTTGTGTTTCTGCCTGAAACACTTTTCTCACCATACTTTATTCATTTGAATCTAACTCTTTTCTTAATTTCTGCTGATTTTCCTCTGGAAAAAACTTTCAGGCACTGCATGTACCTAGTAGAGGGTGAGAATCAGTTCTTCACTTCTACGATAGAGACTGAAGAAGAAACAGTCTTCTTTTTCCTCTGGAAATTTTATGTTTGGATACAGTCTCTGCAAGTACAACCAACAGATTGCAGTCACCTAAAGGATGGAGCCAACACCAACGGAGGCAGAACAGAAAAGACAGATTCCAAATATTTAGTAATGTCATTGAGCCACTGAAACATTTAACCTTTTCTTAGCCTTTGTGTGCTGCTATAACAGAATACCATGGACTGAGTAATTTGTAAACAACACAAATTTTTCATATTTCTAGGGGCTGGTAGGCCAAGATCTAGGCACTGGTAGGTTTGTTGTCTATTTCCAACATGTTGCCTTGAATTCTGTCCTCCACGGGGAAGGAATGCTATGTTCTCATACTACAGAAGGACAAAAGGATAAAACTCCCTCTATTAAGACATTTTATAGGAGCATTAATCCATTTATATCAGTGGAACCATTAAGACCTAAACATCTTCCACAAGGATCTTCCTCCCAACATTGTTGCACTGGGACTTAAGTTTCTAACACTTGATGTGTGAGGATCATTCAAACCATAGAATACCTCAAATCATACTTTGCAAATGCTCTACCACTGCACTTCATCCCCAACCCCTTTTTTATATTTTTGAGACAGGGTCTCACCAAGTTACACAGGCTGCCTCTGGCCTCAAACTTGCAATCCTCCTGCCTCCACCTCCTGAGTTGCTAGCATTACATGTGTGCACCACCATGCTTGGCATTGCATTAACAGTGTATGAATTAATAATAAATAACCATTAAACAACTTTTGGGGTTGGCATATAAAAGAAACCTAAATTATTGTAATATGTTATTTTAAGCTCCATGAGAACACACCCCATGACTGCTTTTACTCATTGTTTGAATACTAGCATCTAGCTCAGGGCCTGTTCTATACTTTTTGCTAATTAAAAACTTCTTAAATGGACTGATGAATATCAAATATTTTCTTAAATAACTTTTGGGGATTCTGATTTTTTCCTCTTTGTAGCTTTGTTGTTGTTTTTAGGTGCTGTCGAGTTGGTATCCGACTCATAGCAACCCTAGGTACAACAGAAAAAACGCTATTGTCATTGCTTCTCTGTTATTCATAAGGTTTTCAATGCCAGATTGATTTTTTGGAGTGTCTTGCTGGGTCCTTCTCCTAAGCCTACAGTATCTGGTGTTCCCAGGCAGTCTCCCATCCAAGTACTTACCAGGCCTGACCCTACTTATCTTCTGAGATCTGACAGGATTGGATGCCACAGTGCTATGGCTACAGGCCTTTCTAGCTTTGGTCTATTCTTATTACCCATGTCTATGTGGTTACTTTGGGCTAGGATTTGGCTCAATTGGTAGAGCACTGTGCTGCAGTCTCTGAGGTCCCGAGTTTGATTCCCAGCACCGCAAAATGGGAGAAGGAGCTGGCAATCCACTCCCGAGGTAATTCCGAAACAGTCAGCCATTGAAAACCCTATAAGGGTCGCTATGAGTTGGATACGGACTCAAAGGCACCTAACAACATGTGGTTACTTCTTCCGTCACTCTGGCAAATTTCTTATGGAGCAGGCTGTTTACATAAATAATATATGACAAATAGCAGTGGTCTCCAACCTTTTTGGCACCAGGAGATGGTTTTATGGAAGACAGTTTTTCCGTGGACTGAGAGGACGGGGTGCTGATCTAACAAGAGTTAGAGCTTAGGCAGTAATGCAACCAATTGGGGAGCAGCTGTAAATACAGAAGATACTTGTCCATGGTTGGGTGATTGGGAACCCCTGACATGTAATACTTGGCAAATTCTTTACCTGTTTTCTGGCTAGTAGGACAAAATGGACATACATTTTCTTCTATTCTATAGAGATCAGTGTTTTACAAATAAAATTGTGTGTGAGAATTACTGTGAGGCTTTTGAAAAGTACATATCCCTTTGAAAAATCCTCCCAAATTTGGAGCAATAGACCTAGTGTAAGTAATTCTGATGTGCTGCCAGGGACTTGATCCATTGTTCTTTGTACTATACTCCTATTAATTCAGGTTAAGTTTGCATTAACACTTTGGTAATCCTATTACATTAACGATTCATCCTAAATTTAGTATAGCTTGGGGAAAGAATGCCATTGTTTCTTCAAAAATGGACAGGTTGTAAGAAAAAGAATAATAGACTTTGTTTTGTGGAGGGTGATGAATCAATTATTGATTAATGAATGGAGCCTCTAAGATAATTTTTGTTTGACTATGAAGACAAACACATCGCCATCATTTGTTTCCTCTTCTCTGGGTAACTGAAACTTGATATTTTTCCCTAGAGATTTACTCCAACACTTTCAGCCCAAGTAGTGTAAGTACAGCTAGGACAAACTTTGATGCAAAGACAGATATATGGTATTGATGGAACTAAATCAGAGCATCCCATCCTTCTCACCAGAACTGATGGGCTTGGTGGCATGCGTGTGATCTAAGTCAATGAGTTGCCATGTGATATTTTTCTAGGAATGCTCACATAGTCTGCATTCTTTCCTGCAGTTTTGGAAGATGAGCCAATGTGAGATTCCAAGGCTGATGTAGCCATTTTATGAATTTAGGGTAAAACCCTGCCTGTCTGAAAGCAATGAAGCAGTACTGACAGACCATGATGGAGGAATAAGGGTCCAACAGCATTGCTTTCTACTTATGTATGCTGCCATGCGAGAAGCCTGCACAGTTCTCATGTAGAAAAGTGGAATAATAAATCACCATATCATTTAAAACAAAACAGGATCTCTGTCACCTGGAACAGAGTCATAACTGATATGAGGGAGTACTTTGTAATTATTAAATATATTTAGGTAGAAAGTAAATCCCTAAGAAGCATGATGTCTCTAAACACTGGAAGAACTCATATGAAGGCATTAGACAATTAGTTGAAAGGTATGTAATAAAATGGACCAAGTAACAATGGCAATTGGTCTTGATGACATTTATGGGACTGAGAAATTGAGGGGTGATCCCAGGCATCACTAAGACCAAGAGAAGGAAGAAGGGAATCGTTAGGGGGTAGCATTTGGCCCTAGGCCATCTGTCTCATTCTGTTATTGCTACTAAGCAGTTGTAAATAATGGATACTTAAGGCAAGCACATTACATGCCAGGCACTGCAGGCACTAAGTGATTTGAATTGACTGATCTGGTCTGAGTCAACTTAAGACCAAATCTAACTGGCTTACTGCCAAAATCGCTCAATGTGCCCAACAGGTTGTGATATTTCACACAGACAATGCTGGATCAGCAGAAATTACTAATGATTTTGGCAGCCAACAAGCTCTGTGAAGTAATAAGGAAAGCTATAGCTTTAAATAGCTCAGTGGAAAAATGCAATGGGGCAGAAGGGAATTGCAACGGGCTCCCTGAACTGTTCTGTTGATGTTACTGAGCAAATATAGCTCCTCGAGTTGTTTTCGTTTCATCAAAATCATGATACTCTTGAGTGTTGGCAAGGAAATATCAGGTAATGAGAATGCAGTGAACATGCCTTTCATCAGCTGAAAATCTTTAATTGTAATTGCAGCATGTAATGGTGTAATTAGTTGTCTAAGTGACAGGATAGGCTCAAATCTTTCCTAGAATTTTGCAAAAAAGACCATTACATTTCCACAACCAAGACCCTTTACCCTCTTTTTGTTTTAAATGAGATGACAAGCAGGAAAAGATGGGAAATGAATTCATTTTTAATGTTATAAACTGAGCATACTCATATTTTCAAATGATAAAAGGTACATGAATGTACAGAATATGTTGCTACCAGATAATGTTGGATCTAAAATATCACACATAGAGGTAAATAACAAGTACCATGGTTTAGACAACTCAAGGTACAATAAGTACATTTGCTTCCTGAATCTTAGACACAATCTTGCAAAATAGGAATTTTTACCTGTATTTTACATATAAGGTAACTGGGGATCACAGAGTTGGAGTAGTGTATTTAGGGTCACACAACTAGCATGGTACAAAAACAGGACTGTAATTTGCACCCAAGATTAAATCTGAGTCTATCAAACATCAAAGTTCATTATATTGTTCCAAAAAGAAGTTGCCTTGAACTGTCTTCAAACCTTTAGAATTCTGGTTCTCAAAATTTCGCTGTGTACAAGAATTACAGAGAAGCTTACTAAAATGTGGGTTCCCATGAGAGACAGGGAGAGATCAATTTGAGGATATGAGTTGATAGGTGATAGTTTAGGGACACAGCTAAGAAATTTGCAATTTAAACTAATTCCCGAGGAATTTTGAGAGAAGTATTCCCTAAACCATATGTTGTTGTTTTGGGGTGCCATTGAGTCATGTCTGACTCATAGCCAACCCTTATAGGGTTTTCAATGGCTGATTGGTTTTGGGGGGATTGCCTGCGGAGTGCATTGCGATTCCTTCTCCCATTTTGTGGGAATCGAACTCAGGACCGCAGAGACTGCAGAATGGTGCTCTACCAACTGAGCTGATCCCAGCCCCTATACCACATAGGCTTGGGTTTTTGTAGGATCTTGTATAACAGAAGTCTGGAGACTTTTATACAGGGAAAACAAACAATGAAGAAGGCAATGGAATCTTGATGACAAAGTGTAACATGTAAAAAGACAGACTCGTACTTAATCACAAACAGTCACATAGAAAGCCCTAGGCTTTGCAGCATTACATTAAAAAAAGAAAAGAAAAGAAAAGAAAAGAAAAAGAACAAAAATGGGGTTTCAATCACTGAACTCAAATTGGATTTGTAACTCCAGGACTGTTAGCAAAACAGCTTTTTCTTCTGGACCTGTTACAGTGGTGATGATTCTAGAATGAGCAGGTTGAATCTAAGAAAGTATTTTTCTTCATGAAGGAAACAAATACTGCTCTAGGCAACTGTGGTTGATGGATGGGAAGGCAGATTTCTCCTCTGTGTCCTCATCTTACAAAATTAATCCATTCTCTTTTAAACGTATTAAAGAAAATGGAGAAGAGAATAAAACCAGAAATATCTATTTTTCTAAATTAAAAAGCTTGAAAAAGCCCTGCTTCCTTTGTCTATCATAATATTATTGGATCACTGCCAAATCGGGAGTTATGTGTATTATTGTTCTTAGATAATAGTCCTTTTTAGTATAATACAGAGCTGCTTTTCCCAAAATTCCTGTCATGAGTTTCCAAACACAATAAATCTTAGTTTTCTAAAATAGATGTTTTATTTTAGAACTAAATTTTGCTTTAATTTTAACCATTGTCTACTGAAGAATTCTATCAGGGAATCTTATATGTACTTCAAAATTCTACAACTATTAACACTGTAAATTTTACTGTCTACTTAATAATTCTGCCAAAGTCATTAATTTTACCAGAACAATGGACAAACCAAAGCAGTATCTTTCTCAAAATACTATTCTATCAGGTATTTTTCTAAATAAGTATTCTATTTTATTTGTGAAATAGTGTTTTATATATATATATATATATATAATTATATTTATTAACAAATGCTCAGAGTTCTCTTTTATATGACAGGATATATCAATGCTCTTGATATTGTGGATTCTCTTTGGGCAGGAAATGGGTAGCTGGGCAATAAAGCTAATGACTAATGCCTTCTATAAAACCTGGGTTTGTACCCTGACTCTTCCACTGTAGGAGTGAACTACTGGAATGAATTACTACCTCAATGAGCTTCAGTTTGCTCATTCAGTTTGCTCATGAGGATAATAGTACCTATTCCCATGATCTGTTCTAGTGACAACATGATACAAAATTATAAGAACAGCTGGTTAATAATAAACTTTTGTCCTTTAGTAAGACTAATGAAAGTATTAGGGCTGTTTTCAGCTCAGTTACTAGAGTGCTTGCTCTGTGTACTCTGAAGCCCTGGGTTCCATCCCCAGCACTGCAAAAATGGGAGAAGGACCCAGTAGCCCACTCCTCAAACAATCCTGAAACAGCCATCGAAAACCCTATGATAGCAGAGAAGCACTGACATAGTGCTGGGCCTGGCGCAATGTTGTTTTATCTGTTATACATAGAGTTGTTTTAGGTCAGGCTCAACTCAATGGGCATCTAACAACAATAATGAAAACAATGTAGGCATTGATTTCATTTTCTTCTTACAATATAAACCATAAGATTTTTTTACTTTTTTGTATTATTTTAATGGGATATGCCAGGAAAACATTTTTTATTAACTTCTCAGCAATCTAGCTGAAGATTCTATTATAATTTACTCTAGGACCTTTGGTGCTTTCATGAAGTACTACAAAATGTAAATTTTAGAATCATATGCATCTAAATTTTTTTCCCTTTCTATTATTTGACTGATGCCTCCTTTTTCCTTCTTTTCTTTAAAGCACAAGGCATTGAACCCACTTCCTCGTGAATGCCAGGCAAGCACACTAAGCCATACCCCCGGCCATTTCTCCTTCGTTCCCTCGATCTCTCCCTTCCCTCCTTTCTTCCTTCACTTTCCTTCCCTCCTTTTTGAGACAAGTTCTTGTTAAGTTGCTCAGGCTGCTTCCAGCCTTAGCCTCCCAACTAGCTGAGGTTACAAGCATGTGCCACAGTATGTACCTTTTCTTTTAAAAATAAACAAAGAAATATATATATATGTATATATATGTACATATATATGTATGTATATATATATACATATATATACATATACATATATACATATATATACATATATATACATACATACAGAGATATATATATATACACACACACACACACACACACACACACACACACACACACATATATATCTTTGTTTATTTTTTTCAGTACTGGGATTAAACCCAGGGCCTTGTATATATTTTGTAAGTGTTCTAACACTGAGCTGCATGCCCTGTCCTTTTTTTGAAACAGGGTCTAAGTTAAGAAGGCTGCCTCTGACCTGAAGCTTGCAATCCTTCTGCTTTCCCCTCCTGAGTTGCTGGGATTACAGGATTGCACCATCACAACTGACCATATTTTCTGTTTTTTATTTTATTCCATTTCCTCCTTCAGATTCTGTGGAAATGATACTCTGTAACATTTTGGAGTTAAGCTTCACTTTAAAATATTTATGTCTTTAATTTTTACTTTAACAATATAAGGAGTACGGTATATTTTAATGCCCACTACTTTCCACCAAAATTACAAGCAAACTTTTCAATAGCATTTCATCTACATTGTTTCTTGCCTTATAATTAGCTATTGTTCTTTCTATTGTATTTTGTTGGCTGAGAATCCAGTTCATAATTATTTATGATTAGATATATATTTACATTTAGCTTTACATATCAAGATGCTTTTCATTTTAGTTCCTCCATCTGGGATATTCTGCTTAAATGACACATTGATAATTTCACTTATTAAGCATCTATTGATATTAAGTCTACAGCCATAGCACCCTAGCATCAAATCTTGCCTGATCTCAGAAGCTAATCAGGGTCAGCCTGGTTAGTCCTTGGATGGGAGACCACCTGGGAATACCAGGTGCTATAGGCTAGGGAGAAGGACCTGGCAATCCACTCCTGAAATAATCTGCCATTGATAACACTATGAATATTGAATATCAAAGAAGTATAGTTATAGTGCCAGGCATGGCACAATATCAGGGAGTGTTTCATTATGTGGTACACTGGGCCACTAGGAGTTGGACCCAACTTGATGGCACCTGACAATAATAACAACATTGACACTAAATTTAACTTGCCTATAAATGTCTTTATTTTGCTTCTGTTCTATACGGAAAGTTTTACTGGGTCCTACTGGAGTACAGACTTCTTGGTTGGCAGTTTGCAATGTGTGCACTTGCTGTGTACATTCAATGTATTACTTAATTATCTTCAAAGTTCCATTGCTGTAAAATGTTGAAAAATCATTTCACAGAATAAGTAGCAATCTATTGAACAAAATCTGCCTGTGTCCTCGGGCTTCTGTTAAGTCCTTCTGTGTTAAGGTATTAATTTTTCTGCTGGTTTTCTATGATGTGTCTGGATGTGGATATTATTTATCTATTAATACTGAGTTTTCTTATATTTTCCAATTCTCAAATGTATCAATGATAATTTCTTTGAGTGTCCCTGCATTCTCATTTTCTTTATACTATCCTATGGATCCCATGGATTTGAAGTAGATGGAACATGCAATCAGGATGTACTGATAATTACTGGTGACTGAAATGCAAAAGTTGGAAACCAAGAAGAAGGCTCAGTAGTTAGAAAAATACGGCCTCGGTGAAAAAAACAATGCCAGAAATTGCATGACAGATTTTCTCAGACCAATAACCTTTTCATTACAGATACATTTTTTTCACAAACATAAATGGTGACTATACACATAGAATTCACCGCATGGAAGATTCAGAATGAAATTGACATTTGTGGACAGAGATGGTGGAAAAATCTCAATATCAAGAGTCAGAAGAAGAACAGGTATTGATTGGAGATCAGACTATCAATTACTCACATGCAGGCTCAAATTGAAATGGAAGAAAATTAAAACAAGTGTACAAGAACCAAGTTATGACCTTGAGTAATCCCACTTGAGTTCAGAGCCCACCTCAAGAACAGGCTTGAATTGTTAAGACACTAATGATTGATGAACAGACTAGTTGTGACATGACATCAAAGGCATCATTCAGGAGGAAAGCAAAAGGTTATTTAAAAGACAGGAAAAAAGAAAAGATCAAATTACATATCAAAAGAGACTATGAAATGATAAAGCAAAAGGAAGACATACTGAAATTAAAGAACTAAATAGAAAATGTCAAATGGCAGCTCAAGAAGACAAAATCAAATATTATAATGGCATGTGCAAAGAGCTGGAGATAGAAAACAAAAGTGAAAAACATGCTCCATTTATCTCATGCTTAAGGAATTGAAGAAAAAATTCAAGCCTCAAATGGCAACAGTGAAAGATTGTATAGGAAAGATATTAAACAACATAGGGAACATCAAACAAAGATGGAAGGAATGCAGAGTCATTATACCAAAAAGAATTGGTGGATGACCAATGATTTCAAGAGGCTGCATATGATCAGGAACCAATGGTACTGAAGGATGAAGTGAGGGCAATCTTAAAGGAATTGATGAAACACAAGCCTCAAGGAATTGATGGAGTACAAATATAGATATTACAACAAACAGATGCAGCACTGGAGGTGCTAACCTGTTTATGAGATTTGGAGAAGAGCTACATGGTTAACTTACTGGAAAGGATCCATATTTGTGCCTATTCCAATACAAGGGAACCTAATTCAATGTGGAAATTAATGACCGATGTAATATCATATGCAAGCAAAATTTTGCTAAAGATCATTCAAAAAGTGCCGGTAGCAATATATAGACAGGGAACTGCCAGAAAATCAAGTCATATTCAGAAGAGGTCATGGAAGCAGGGACATCACTGCTTGGTATCAGTTGGACATTAGCCAAAAGAAGAGGATATAAGAAAGATGTCTATCTATGTTTTAGCGACTATGCAAAGGCACTTGACTGTGTGGATCATAACAAATTATGGATAACATTGTGAAGAATGGGAATACCAGGGCACTTAATTGTACTCATGTGGAATCTGTACATGGATGAGGAGTTGTTCAAAAAGGACAAGGAAACACTGTCTGGTTTAGAGTCAAGAAAGTTGTACATCAAAGCTATGTCCTTTAACCATACCTCTTCAATTTCTATGCTAAGGAAATAATCTGAGAAGCTGGACTTTAGGAGAAAGAACTCGGCATCATGATTTGTGGAAGACTCATTAACAACCTGAGTTATGTGGCTGCCACAGCTCTGCTTGCTGAAACTGAAGAGAACTTGAGGCATTTACTGATGAAGATCCAAGAACACAGCCTTCAGTATGCATTGCATCTCAACATCAATAAAACAAAAATCCTTACAAATAGGTCAGTAAGCAACTTTATGACAAATGAAGGATTGAGGTTGTCCAATATTTTGCTTTACTTGGTTCTACAATCACCACCTGTGGAAACAGCAGGCAAGAAATCAAAAGCTGCATAGTATTGGGAATAGTTGTTGTAAAAGACCTCTTTAAAGGGTTTAAAAGTGTGGATGTCACATTGAAGATGAAAGTGTGCCTGACTCATGCCATGGTATCTTTAGTCACATCATAGCGTTGTGAAAGCTGAACATTGATTAAGGGAGATAGGAATAGATTTGATGCTTTTGAATGATGGTGCTGGAAGCAATATTGAATATACCTTAGATTTCCCAAAGAACCAACAGATCTGTCTTAGAAGAAATGCAACTGGTGTGCTCCTTGGAAGCAACAATGGCTAGACTGTGTCTTATGTATTCTGGACATGTAGTCAGAAGGGACCAATCCCTCAAGATGGATATCATGTTTGAGAGAGTGGCAGGTCAATGAAAAAAAAAGGAAAACCCTCAACTGGATGGACTGATTCAGTGTCTCTAGAAATGGGTTTAAACATAGGAAAGATCTTGTGCATGGCACAGAACTGGGGAGGGTTTCATGTGTTGTATGTAGGGTCACTATGAGTCAGAATCAATGGCACCTAACAACAATATCCTATAGAAACATGTCTTTTCAGAACATTACCCACTGACCTATATATCTCAAACTCTTTCATAATTTTCATCTCTTTTCTTCTCAATGCATAAGTTTGAGTAATATTCTTCATGTTTAATGTGTGTCCAGATTAATCTTCTGTTTTTCATTAAATATTTAAACTATTTATTACATCTGCCCTTCTTCTGTTTCTATTCATTTATTTCTCAAATGAACTTTTATTTTTGCTTGTATCTTTTGTGTGTGTGTGTGTGTGTGTGTGTGTGTGTGTGGTACTAAGGGTTGAACCCAGGGCCTCACGCCTGCATGCTCTGCAAGTGCTGGACCACTGAGCTGCACCCTCAGCCCATTTTTTTACTTTTTGGAACAGAATCTCACTAAGTTACGCAGACTGCCTCTGGTCTTGAACTTGCGATGCTCTTGCCTCCGCCTCTCGAGCCACTGGGATTACAGGTGTACACCACTGCACCTGGCTTATTTTTGCTTGTATCTTTAATCTTCCCTTTTCTTTAAACAGGTTAATGAGAATTGTTTTTATTTGGTGACTACTAATTTTATAATATGAAGAATATTGTATCTAATTCAGATTTCCTACTTCTTGGTTAGTTTTTTTGTTTATTGGTTCTTTTGAGATTTTTTGCTTATGATCTAATATTGTCTTTTTAGAATCTTATCTTTAGGAATTCTTTGAAGCCTAGGTTAAATATTCATTATCTCAAGAACATTTGTGTCTACTTTTGCCAGTTACATATATGCAGTATCTGCTTGTGGTTATAAATTCTCAGTAGAGACCTGTGTTTCATACTTTCTTCACTTCAAAGATCAATATAGCCAAGTTTCCTTGTTGGCAACTCTCTGAGCAATGCCATCATTTCTTATTCACTCATACTGTGAGAATGGATGACTCATTGACTTCATACAAGGCACTTCAAATCAGTCTCCACAATTTGGGTGCAATCTAGATTTTAAATTCTATTCTGTACTCCTTGAGAAAAATGTAAAGTAATAGCTCAAATGAAGGGCTCTTAAAACTCAAAAATTGAAAGGTTGCTTTGAATCAAGGCTTGCTACTTGGGAAAAAGAATGAGAGTTTAATGAAGAAGAAGAAGAAAGAGGAGGAGGAGGAGGAGGAGGAGGAGGAGGAGAAGGAGAAGGAGAAGGAGAAGGAGGAGAAGAAGAAGAGGAGGAAGAAGAAAACTTAAAGAAAATTAAGAACATTGTAAAATGACAAAACCTTAGATTTTCCCACTAGAAATAAGGTGAGCGTTCAGTGTGGAATTTTCTTTTCCTATCCAAAGCACATTTTTAAAAACAAAGTGGAATAAGATTTCATTGCATAATTTGTGGGTTTATTGTATCTCAGTATTACATTGTATGGATTTTCCAGTCTATTATGTATTCTAAGAAAATGGATTTAAGGCCCTTTAAGGAGATACAGTATCCTCCAATTTGTGTCTTGGGCAATTAAGTGTTTCAATTTCTATATCAGTGTATAAACATTTTATTTATATCCTTAATTTCCTAAGGGCAGGTGTATTTCAGAGGCACTCTCCTAATAAATATTGGTGATGTATTAAAAAAAAAGAAAGATTGCTTTGATTTCAAGTTCCCAGGCTCCAATTTTAATTTTCTGCATATCTATTGTTTGTTATTGGTGTAGCACAAAGTCTATTTTACAGTGCTTTTTAAAACTTTCTTAAACATGGTTATCTTTTAACCTCTTTAAGTTTTTATTTCTGCTGCCCCCCCTAACATCCATGTTATGAGAACTAGAAATTTTTTTCCTAGTTGTCATTATGTTTATTCAGAAAGACAAATTTTAAGTTATAAATTCATTTTAATAGATAATATATTTACTCAACAATAATTTTCACTTGAGTAAATGTATAAGTGTTATTCATAGGCGCATTTTGGGGAAGACATTAACACATGGATACTTAATGCCAGACAAAATTTCAGAGAGCAATCAAACCTAACAAAGTTTGACAGTTGCAAAGACTTGCTTAATAGCATATGGTGCCAGTGGGGACTTGAATTCAATCCTTGGGTAACCTAATAAACTGTTATTTCTACCAGAATAGTTTCTGTTTTAAAAAGATGATCATAGTATTCTGACTTCTAAATCAAATTCATTTTTATAACGAGAAAAAGAACTGAAAATAATGATTTTTATAGACTTTTGACCTGAAGGTAGTTCTTAAAAATCTCAGACATTGATGCTGGAGAGAAGAAATTTCTATCAGATGTTTAATTGTCAGTACTGCCTAAGAGGGCGGGGGTTTAGCTCAGTGGGTAGAGTGCTGCTCCCCATCCCATCCAGTCAGATCTCGGAAGCTAAGCATGTTCGGGCCTTATTAGTACTTGGATAGGACAAAGAATTGCAGCGAACTTGCTTGAATTTATTAGTGAGGTCAGTTTTACTTTTCTTTCCATATGGATGAAACCTAAAATATAAAGGAATATTTTCCATACTGCATTTTCTCCTTTTATGCTTTCAAATATTTTTACACACAAAAAAACAAACTAAATTAATGATGCAAGTCCTCATGCAGCTGTACATGAGAAATAGAAAGGTGAAATATTCCATCAAGGTATTATGTGATACCTTGCTATCACATAAGCAAAGCTTTAATATACAAGAGGTAAGACCAACAGTGGAAAACCAGGATCACTAAGGAAGGACAATCTTGGTCCTATGTGGGTAGTGATAAATTTATCAAACAGTAAAACTGAGAGATTATCTTAATGAGTGCCTGCATTTCTGAGAAGCCAAGTAGGAGGACTTCTTGATAAACCCCAAGCACGAACTAGAGAATCTGGGTAAGAGATTATTGTTTTGATAGGTGATAATGAGTGGGATCTGACTCATAGGGACCCTTTAAAGGGTTTTCAATGGCTGATTGGATGTGGGCTTTCAGGTCCTTCTCCCATTTATTGTGGTGCTTGGGATAGAACCAAAGGCCTCAGAGCATGCAGAGCAAGCACTCTACCAACTGAGCTAAACCTCAGCCCAGGCAAGAGTTTGTTGTTGTTGTTGTTAGATGGTGTCGAGTCATGTCCAACTCATAGCAACCCTCACAGGGTTTTCAATGGCAGATTGTTTTCGGGATTGCCTTGGGAGTGGGTTGCCACGTCCCTCTCCCATTTTTACTGTGCTGGGAATCGAACTCAGGAGCTCAGAGACTGCAAAGCGGCGCTCTACCAACTGAGCTAAATCCCAGCTCCGGGCAAGAGTTTAGGGGATACTAAACAAGCCAAGGCATAAATATCATTCAGAGTCTATACATAATTAAATAACAACCATGCCCCATGTACTTATGTATCAGCAGTTTTCTAGGTAACTCCTTACTTCACATATTCTTACCGTTTATATACCTTAGCAGAATACATTGGAAATTCTAATATGACACATTCCCACTTTATTTACCAAAACTGCTTCTTGAGCTCAGAAATGGCACAGAAATCCCTTCTTACCCCACATATTTTGTCTTAGCATTAAAAATATGTACACTTAGTCTGTATAATGAAAAAAGTACAGAAGAGCTCTAACAGCAGCAGTGATTGTAAATTGCTTATATTAGTGACACTTATCTAACAAAAAAGATATGGAAACTCAGGTAACAAATTATAATAGTGAGGTGGAGCAGTGACTTTTAAGCAGAAACCATAAAGACAAAATTTAGTGCCATAGTCTGTACTCAAAATAAATAAATAAATAAATAAATAAAGAAGAAGCAAAATGTATATTCACCCTACTTTGAGTGCAACTAATTATTCTATCTTTAGAGAACCAAAATAGTTCAAACATCAGCCATCATTAATGCCTGAAACTGTAATCATTAGACACTCATTTTGTACTCATTAATGTAGTTCTACCTTGAATTGGGATAATGTGTTTCTTTCATATGTTGCCATACAAATGTGTCTGATTATCCTTTTACCATTACTATCAAAGGATAGTTTTTTAGATTTAAGATCAAGGATTTAGCTTAAAATTCAACAAAATATTTGCATTTTATTCCATAATTTATGCATCTTTGATGCAATTATTGTCTACTTTTTTCTGGTAAACTTAATGTATTTAGAGTCAACGAGTTTTAGAAATGTGATCATATACTATGTTACCTCTGAGAAAGGCCAAATGAGAAGAGGACTAAAAACCAAAACATGCTCATTTTGTCTTTTTGGCCCAGCACTTTGTGAATTAGTATATACACATGGCTCCAAAAAAACAAACTCCTTTACCTAGTACTTTGTTAGCTAAACAATTCACATATCCCTGTCCTATCCTGAGCAAGTTCAAGAAAAAAGATATGTGTTAACCTGACTCTGCTACAGTAGGATATTCTCACTATAGAGAACTATATTTCTTTCAAAAAAATTACTGTATTTATCATATTCGCTGTTATATATTTTAAATAATGCACAGTAGATATAACACATTCAATCAAAAATCAAGGACACAAATTGAAATGATTCACAATTTTCAGCCATAATGGAAGGTAACAACAATTCTGGGAGGAGTGTGATAAAAGTGAAGGTCGTGCACACTCCTCTAAGTCAGTCCTTCTGAGGGTCTGTCCTGGGCTTTCTCTTCCTTACACACTCCTTGTGGAAATGTGATCTCACATATTCTTCTAGAAATTATGTGTTTGTTTTCCTCTCTTGTCTAGAACACAGTTCTGAAACCTAAACTCACATTTTCATTTCTGAAAGGATAACTGGAGTAATAGCATTTCTGGTACTTCACACGTGTACTGTATTTCAACATTCATGGAAATTTTGCTTACTAACAAACTAATACACTACAATTTTGTCAGGACCCACACCAAATTGAAGTCTCATGTTTGTGTTTTCTTTCTTATTATAAATTAGGTCAACATTAACCTCAATATTTTTAACTGCTTCTCTTACTTCATTCTCATCCATTTTTTTTCCCACCAATACTGGACAATTGAGCCCAGAGCGTCAAGCATGCTTGGCAAGTGCTCTAGCACCAAGCTGCACCCCCAGCCCCTTTATAGGGTTTTGTTGTTGCTGCTGCTGCTGTTGTTGTTTTAGATAGGATCTCCCTAAGTTACACAGGCTGCCTCTAGCCTCAAACTTGCAATTCCTCTGCCTCAGCCTCTTGAGTACCTATGATTAGAGGTGCCCCCAGCCCCATTCATTTTCAAAAATGGTAAGGAAGATCAGCCTTAAACACCATCTTCATCAAGTTTTTCCTCTGGTAAATATAAAAATTAATATAAAAATTAATGTATTATTTCTTCACTCACTGAACACTGAAATCCAAACTCTTTACTCTGACCTATTAGGCCTTTTCTTCTTATTTCCATTATTTTCCTTCTTTCCCCTTCTATTCCAGGTACATTGTCTTCTTTCAGTGTCTTTAAGATTATTTTTACTCTTCCGCTGACTATAAACTTGTATGTTTTTCTCTTTCAATGATGTTATCTTTCTCATAATTTTGCCTAGGCTCAAATGCTACCTCATCGGAGAGGCTTTCCCTTTCCACAGGCTGTTTTCTTCATAACACATAACAATTAGTAATTGTCAGATACATTTGTTAGTTCACATACCTTAGAGTGTTCCTTTTTAGGAGGTGACAGGTTGGTTCATATACCTCAGACCCTTCCTCATTAGGAGGTGGAAGGAACCATGTCTATCTTATCAGGGGATATTCAACTATGAACATAGTAGGTCCCTAATATTTTTAAAGATGAATGAATTATAATAGTAAATATAATTTGATAGAAATGTCCTAAAAACTCCATTGAGAAACTATCAAAAGCATTTTTAAAGAGAAACACAAATCAAGTCCAGAGGGGACATATTCTACCAGGTGAATATTTTGTTCTTGTTATTTGTTGCTTTGCTTATATTCTAATATTAATACAGAAAGACTTTTATCCCCTCAAAAAACATTGAATTTTATTTACAATTTAGAGAAGGTATACTTACTCTATTTGATCACCAGATGTACCACTTATGCTTTTATTCTCTGCAGCTTTTCTTTTTGGCCCTCCTTCCCTCCCTCCCTTCTTTCTTTCCTTCCTTCTTTCCTTTTCTATCCTATTTAAAAATTACTAGGGATTTGAACCAAAGACCTCATACATGATAGGCAAGTGCTCTACCACTGAGCTGCACCACTAGTACCTTTTATGTCTTTTATTTTTGAGACAAGGCCTTGCTAAGTCACACAAGCTCCTCTGGTCTCAAACTCATGGTCCTCCTGCCTCCATGAACCCAGTCACTGTGATTATAGGCATGTACCATGGTTCTTGGCTTTTCTGAATCTTTAAAGTTTTATTTTCCACTATTGAGAAGAATTATTACATTTGATATAGATGTTCTAAGAATCTAATTCAAAAACAATCCTACATGCTGTAAAAGATCCACAGAGAAGGTAGTTTATCAAAGTATTATTACATTAGTAAAAATCTTAAAAATCTAAATTTCCTAATAGAATGTTTAACTTTAAACATTAACATAATGAAAACTTTAAAATACTGGAAAAAGTGCTTTATTAAAGGAATATAAACAACCAGGGAAAAGTAAAAATAATCACAATTAATTTTCAAAAACACTACAAAATGAAAAATTATTTGATGAAGAAAAGTTTAGAATAAAAGAGTGCCAAAATGACAATCGTATTTTTTCTTTTTGTGGTTGGTTACATGGGCCATTTTTCTCATCTCTTGTTCTCATGTATATTTCAATAATAGAAAAGTCACTTTTAAAAATCTTTTTGATGAATGATATATTTGTTTGACATGGTGATTTTGATTAATTGTAGTGCCTTCTTTTTTGAGATGGATCTTATTTATTTTAATTTTTGACATATTTTGAGCTTAATTTTGAAGGATACATAATTTTCCAGGTAGAGAATGAGGCAAAACAATTTCCAATGTTGTCCATGCAGAAACACATTATACTCAACTAAAAAAGGTGTATTTTTACATATTGTTAGGTTATGTAATATGTGTCAAAACACTATTTAACCACTAGGCAACTATTTCCAAAGTATTATCTCTAGAGCTAGTAGACATGAGTCCTGACACTGCTGTATATTAGATGGATTGTTACATAAATGCCAAAATATTTTCAGTTGCATGTGTAAATCATGTGTAATAAT
>VMDO01017940.1:0-43481 GCA_007922755.1 Pedetes capensis
TCTTGAACACTGATCAATCATCTCATATTCCTTCTTTTTGAGAGAAGCTAGCAGAGAGTATATAGAGAAATAACCTGGTGGAGTAGGGATAACATTATGTAGTGGAAAAAAAAAGATGATTTTCTAACTAATACAGACATAGATTTGAATCTAACTAGTCTGATGACCTTAGGAAATTTATTAGGTTTTGTTTGCTTGCTGTAGGAATTGGTCTTTTAAGAGGTAAATTCTACTTTATTGCTATTTCATCATCAGTGGCCCCAGCTTCCACTCATGCATTAGTGTGAGGATCTTCTTTAGCATTACTACACTGAGATACTTATTGCAGTTTTCTGACTGCATCTAGTGCTTCTTCGCATTTTACTTTGTTCAGATTCAAGTAATCAAATACTTGTTGGTAAACTCCTTATGTCCTTTGTTGTTGTTGTTAGGTGCCGTCGAGTCGGTATCCGACTCAAAGTGACCCTCATAGGGTTTTCAATGGCTGACTGTTTCGGGATTGCCTTGGGAGTGGATTGCCAGGCTCTTCTCCCATTTTTGTGGTGCTGGGAATTGAACTCATTACCTCAGAGACTGCAGTGCAGTGCTCTACCAACTGAGCTAAATCTTATGTCCTTTAGTTATCCCAATTTAAGAGGCATAAAACCAAACTCATGATCTTTGCCCTCCAATACTGCTGTCTGCCCTGGGTAGCCTGTTGAATAAATGCTCCTTTTATTCCAGTTACGCAAAGCAGAAATCAATGAGTCATTTCAGAGTCTTTCCTTTCACAGCCACATACAATCACCAAGCCCTATAAATTCCCTCATTTATCTCTGTTACTTCCATCATTTTTCCCTCTTTGCTGTCACCATCATTTTTATACTAGATTGATACAATAGGTTAAAAACAGGTCCTCCTAACCTGATTTTTCCCTTTGACTTCTCTGATCTAGCCCTGACACAGCTGCCAGAAAGATATTTGTAAATTAAAATCATAAGTCACTCCATGGCCTAAAACCCTCCAATGATTTATCAGAGCTTTCCAGATAAAGCTCCAATTATTTGGGTTAGCACACAGAGGTCTATATCAAGGTTTCTCAGACTTGGCACAACTGATAGTTTGGGCCTGATGATTCTCTCTTGCGGTGGAATGAGGGGGATGTCTTATACCCTGTAGAACATTTCACAATATCTCTGGCCTTCATCCCTACATGCCAGCAGTACCCCCGACCATTGTAACAATGAAAAAATATGTGTTGACATTGTTGAAGCTTTACTAGGGGCAAAATCTTCAGAGGCCTTGAACCACTAGTGTACCTGATCTGGCTACTACATTCTCACCTTGCCAAAAAATTACATAGCAGCTTCAGGATGTACCTCAGTGATAAAGCACTTGCCTAGCATGTATGTGTGAGGCCACAGGTTGGCTCCCCACTACCACACACAGAAAAGAACATCATAGTTTATAACCTTCCTCTATGGAAACCTTTCATGTCAGGTATTGCAATTACTTCCAGTTTCTTGAACGTACCCTTCTCATCCATGCTCCCTAGAGTTTCCATGACTCTGCATGTAATACTCTTTTAATTTGTAATGTCCTTTACTTCCTTTAGTTTGTCATTTTTTCCCACAAGAAAACTATGCCTATTTTCCCACTTTCATCTAAAAACCCTAAACATGTTACTTCATTTACTCTTTTATCTATTAGAGGAAAAACACTGTTAGGAATGCAAAGATGTATTATTAAAGACAATCAACTTGAAAATGTAGGTAAAAGAATAAAATCTAAACAGAAAAACAGAACTATGCTATCAAGTTAAGTCTGTGACTATTTGCAATGGCTTTTTTTTTTTTTTTTATCAAGAGATAAATGTTGCCTATTGCCCTATTTGGGAAATCATTTATTTATTTATTTATTTATTTATTTATTTATTTATTTATTGAGATGGAGTCTCACTAAATTACGCAGACTGCCTCTGGTCTAAAACATGTAATCTTCCTGCCGCTGCCTCTACCTTCTGAGTCACAGGGATTACAGGCATGAGCCACAGTGCCTAGCTTGAGAAGTATTGAATAATATGATATATTAAAAGATTTCCAGCAAAAATTATGAGAATTTAGATTAACCCTTAGATCAGTATTTAATAGCTAGGAAAAGAATTTGCATTTCTGCCTCTCTTCATTACCCTAAGAACTTAAACAAAAAAAACAGAAGCCTGAGAACTTTGCTCCATTTTTTAAATGTTATCTGCATAAAGCCAATATCTATTCATCCTTCTTGTAGAAAATTTGAAAATCTATCTTATCAGATTGTGGTATTAGCCCTGAACTGCAACAAATACTTTATCACTGTAGTCTCATTTGCAAAGGAAAGCAGGATTTAGTATTCTATCTGTGAATGTAACGGGATGATTGGGTGATTGGTGATAGTATTTTTTTAAATCCATATTCTGTGGAGCTGACTTGATAAAAGTAGTCAGCTTACAGGAGGAAGTTTTTTTTGTTAATTATTCAATTTCTCCACGAATGAGAGGCTCTGCCTTTAGAATGGATTGATCATTGGAGAAAAGAAAATCAATACCATCCTAAACAAAATGTTTTGCTTTGGAGCTGTTTATACATATGAAATATTTAAATGAACAGAAACTTACTATGATATTTCATATTTGTGGTGGGTTTTGGAATATCAGTAAGCATTTATCAAGTCCTCTCTATATAGAGAAGTCAATGCCTGTGATCTTGGTTATCAACCTCATTACTGTTTTTATTTAGATTTTTAAATAAAAGAGAAAAGAAGAATGCCTTCAAAATCAGGATTCATGCCTTTGTCTTGAATTTAATAGTAGTTCATAGCATTTCCTTAGAAAGATTGTTGTTAGGTGCCATATTATGTACAATAGGCAAAACATTGTTGTTAGTGCTTCTCTGCTGTTCACAGGGTTTTCAATGGCTGATTCCTTTTTCGGAGTGGGTTGCCAGGTCTTTCTCCCAAGCCTATAGCACCTGGTGTTCCATGATGGTCTCCCATCCAAGTACTCACCAGGCCTGACCCTGCTTAGCTTCTGAGATCTGACGGGATCAGATCACACAGGGCTATGGCTTCAGGCTATAAAGATTGGACATTATCAAATACATATAGCTTTTTAGAAGAATAAAGGAAATGCACAAATAAAACCCTAACCAAAACATCTTTTCTTCCCCAATTTTATTAATCTCATTCAAATATATTCTCATTTTCACATTGCTTTATAAAATCAATTTTTATTTTTATTTTTGCAGTACTAGGGTGTTGAGCCCAGGACCTTGTACATGCTAGGCAAATGCTCTACCATGGAGCCACATCCCTTTTTTATGTTTTGTTTTGAGACAGAGTCTCCTTAAATTGCTCAAAGTGCCCCTGACCTCAAACTCATGATCCTCCAGCCTCTTTCTCCTGAGATTACAGGGATTACAGGCATGTGCTACAGTGCCTGAACTGATAAAATGGATTTTTAAAAATTGAGATATCAAGGACAAGAGAGATGACATACATGATTATTTGAGAAGTCAAAATCTGAAATAACATAAAGGCAGCAAAAGTATTTCCTGTACCTGCAATAAAATAATGAAAACAACAGAAAGTATTTATGTAGATACTTTAGCATTCTTTAAAAGGACCTATAACTCCTTTTCATTTCTTTGCAATTTATCATAAAAACAGATGAACACTAATTTTCTATATTTTGTTTAGGTTAAAATTACTCCATTGTTTTTATTGTTGTTTATGCTGTTATTTGGGGAGGTTTTGTATATATGTGTATATTTTCTTCACTTGTACCACTATGGCATCTATTTTCCCCTTTTAAACTGGGCTCTGGGTTTATGGAAAGGTTGGGAAGAAGTTATGTGATGCTCCATTGGGCCAGAAAATTAGTTACAGGTGAAAATCCAAGAGGTCTAGAGGTTCATCCATGTTGAGGTTAACATCAAGAAGTCTAAATGTTTGTGGAACTGGCAAATACTTCCAGAGTGTACATAAATGATCTTTGAATCCTGCAATAAAAAGGCTTTTGACAAGGTTTTCAGTTTTTCTTGCATCAGAGAGACTAGAGATATTTAAGGTTACAATACAGGAATTTAGGGAACATAAATATAAGATGTGAAAAATTACACTTATAAGGGTAAAAAATTACTCTTGAAAGAGCTTAGGTTCAGATTTAAGGATAATGTTTTGTATTTCTCTTTTAAACTGCTTGGTAATATGCTTAGAAATGTAGCTTTGGACCATTAAATGCACAAAGATTTATTTTATACCAGTACTTGGGGATTTGTGAAATATTTTGTAGTAGAGATTTATACTGGAGTTCTTGTTACTGTAATTTTTGTTTCAAGGAG
This sequence comes from Pedetes capensis, assembly GCA_007922755.1. Taxonomy (NCBI): domain Eukaryota; kingdom Metazoa; phylum Chordata; class Mammalia; order Rodentia; family Pedetidae; genus Pedetes; species Pedetes capensis. The sequence continues at coordinate 4,356 of VMDO01017940.1, forward strand.
GGATATTGAAGGCATTATGGAACTACATAAAAAGAGTTTTCATCTGTATCAAGGGTTCACATTTTTTCCTAGTTTGCCTATTCAAGAAAAAATACTGAAGCCATTAGTAGCAGTAGTAATGATGTTTGGAATATCAATTACTATGCTCAATTACACACACACACACACACACACGCGCGCGCGCGCGCGCGCGTCTTTCTTTATGACCTGCTGAGGAAGATATTGTTTTCACTTTACAATGAAGATCCAGCCATACAGAAAGAACTTTAAGCTTAAATAGTAAATAGTTATAGAACTAGAATTTTGACCTTGGACATTCAGACCTCAAAAGTTGTGCTTTACTGAGTAGGTTATTTTGCAAAACCAGTAACTTGGAATGGGGTGTCACAGGTTTTGAATTTCTGGAATTAAGTTTGAGATGCCTCATAGCTATAGTCGCATGTATAAAATAGGAATAATGGCATAAGAAGGAAAAAAAAAGTTGTGGTATGAAAGGAAGAGTGTAAATTTATTCCCACTTTGGGGGAAAATTCTTAGTTTCTTATGTTTTTGTTCTTTTCCTTATGCTCCTTTACAAAATGAAAGTTAAGTTATGGGAAATATGCCATCTTTCAACCATTTATACAACAGAAAGATATTTTAATTGTACAAGGAATGGTTCATGTTGATTTATAATAACCTTATATACCTTCACTTTCCTGATTTCACGGGAAGAATGAGGTAATATCCTTTTTGCTTTTGGTTTTCACTCAACAGTTGACATACCTAGCCAGAGCTTGCAGAAAAGTGGGGCTCAAGTTATACTTGTGTCTCTTTTCTCCTACCCCAAAATGCCCCTGTATTAGGTAAATAGACATTTTCTTTTGATTCTCGTATACTAAATATTTATTCTATTATTTGGACACACACTTCTAGTATAATAGGTACTGTACGAGGCTGTAATAGAAGAGTCTTTTCTCCTGCCAATCCCTAAAGTCTATTATCTTACTTAAAGAAAAATGTGCCTATCCTCTTTTGCTCAGGTTTGGATGTAGCTCAGTGGTAAAATGCTTGTCTAACATGCACAAGGCCCTAGGTTCAATACCTAGCACTGAAGAAAATGTAAAAAGGGAAAGAAACAACACTTTGGTTTAATATTTCCAAAAATTAATTAATTTTAAAAAATCTACAAGCTGCAATAATCAATGACACTATTGACAAAGAGATCTCTGAAGAAGAGGGTGCTGCCCTCTGTGGATTCATAAAGTACTACCACCTGGAGAGGATGTGAGGTCATTTCACTTGGAAGATGACAAAGCTGAAGAATATACCAACAGGGCTATGAATTATGGTTATGTGTTACATAACTATATGTTGTTGTTGTTAGGTGCCCTTGAGTCAGTATCCAACTCATATCAAAAAGATATCCCATATCAAAAGATCTGAGGTTTGCACTTTGTGAATGTCATAACTCACAATATACCTATCTGTGGTATATTTTACTTCAACTTTGGCTTCAGGGGAAGATACACAAATCAGATGTGGGCAGTCAGAGCACTGTTTTTCTAATGGCCAAAGCTTTGGTCTCAGGGATGGCCGTATTAGTGGCTTTCACCCAATGAGAGACAATGAACTGTCTTTGGCACACTTAAAAAGGAGTGTACGTCCTCTTTTGAGTCAATCTAAACTTAGAGCTATTGGGAAGTCCTATGTGAGATGTGACCATTAAATCTATTTAAAAATATCAAGGCTGTGGAATGAAGAAATACTGAGCTGTGATGACATTGTTTTGGCCCTTGAATAAAACTGTGCTTGATGTCTTGACTTTTTAGTTTTATGAGCCAATGATTTTTTATAAAATATACTGATAGAAATGACAGAAATGATTTGGGTAACTAAATGGGGACTGACCCCACAACTAAGAGTGCTGAGGTCTATGAAAACTACCAGGTCTGTCCTTTATTCTCAACTCCCAATGCTAGCCTTCTACATATATGTATTCCATACATTTATTTAATAAAGGTTTGTGTAGCAAATTAACAACCTTTGACAAAGGACAAAAAATTTAAGAAGAAAAAAAGAAAACTGTTCCAAAAATGTTTTTCTTATGTTTTATAAACCCTCAAAAAAATGAAGGTCTTTAAACAGTGTTCTTAAACACCATTCTCATTTTATGTCTCAGAAACACAGTGCCTAAAGCCATCGTTATCCCTTACCTGTGTGAAAAAGAACTTTCATATGTCATTGCCTTGAATGATTTTGTAATAACAATGCATGCCTGAGTATTTGGGAACCTATATGTTTTCTTTCATTTTCCTTGAAAGTGCAAGTTCTGTCAGTAGAACATCAACTGTGCAGGGAAATGCATTGTACCTTACTCAGTTGAAAGTGAAGGTACTAAGCAGCCAGTTAACTAGTGCACTTCTTCCCATAAAACATCTTAACAAATTGCCAGTATACCATTTCATGGGCAGATCCATGCTACAGGTTTCCATAGGTCCAAGTACCATTGTTCATTTTATAACCTAGCTCTGAGGAAAAGAGGAGCCCAAGTGAAGCAGACACTTTTATCAACATTAGCATCAATTCACAGTAGGGAGCATCACCGATTTTAGAACACAATTTCCTTTTCTTTATCTTCTGTAACACAGAAGACTTAGAATGAGAAGTTTAAAATTTTCTCCAAATATCTTTTATCATCAGCAGGAATATTTGTCATTAGACATTCTGATGTTATGTTGTTTCTTTTCTGTACAGTCATAAAGAAAGTGATTTTAAGATAAAAGCTAATTTTAAGACTGACCACAAAATGAAGCCAAAAAGATTTGCATAATTATGTAAAATTAATTTAAAATTAGTATACATTACTATTGCACTTTTACAGTGTCACACACCTTTGGTGAAATCATGATGAAATCTCATGATGTACTATGCAAAATTATGCTCTAAGAACTTTTTGAGATGTGGTCTATAGTCTAATAGCAGTGGCATCATCTGAACATTTACTAATAATGTAAAATTTTAGGCCTCATCTCAAATCTAGCAAATCAGAACTGGTCTTTTCACAGGATCACCAGATAATTCTTATCTCATTTAGAAGTGAGAACCACTGTTCTAGATCAGAATATCATAAGATTTGGATATATTATTTTAACTAAGATTAAAAATTTACTTATTTGGCATTTAGGTTTTCTAATTTATATTATCATTGCAATCCAGTTCTCCTATATTTTATAGCCTAGAAAGTCATACTTGGCTCATGTATTATCTGTGCCTATATAAAATTGAAACAAGAAAAACACTACAGGTTGCAATTTGAAATTCAGTGACAGACTATGGATCAAGAAAAGTACCTATGACAAATGTTTTATCTTCCTGAATATGCATGCTAAAATTTGACTAATCCCCAAACTGATACTTGTTATTGTTGATTGATAAAAATAAGCTTCTTTATTAAAGGTCAAATTAATTTGTAAAAATTTTCTTTTGCTTCCTGAGCAGCTTCCATGAGGAATTCCATTCTGACATTATAGCTATGCACACATTTGTCTCCCAGATGTATAAACCTCATCTCAACTTCAGTGTATCTGATATATTAGATGAAGAGACTTAAAAAATCTTATTTAGGCTTGTTTCACATGATCTGAATGAATTTAGAGTTACAGATGTTACTTAGCCGTTTGGAGGGAAATTTTCTATTATAGAAAATAAAAGTAATTTTAAGAGCTTTAATTTTGTACCTGTTTTAAAAATGCTAATGATCAAAGAGTAAATATTACTTAAGAAAAATGTATGAAAAGCTATGGAAAAATAGACTTTTAGTCTTGTTGTTGTTGTTGTTGGGTGCCTTCAAGTCGGTATCCGACTCATAGCGACCCTCATAGGGTTTTCAATGGCTGAGTGCTTCGGGATTGCCTTGGGAGTGGATTGCCAGGCCCTTCTCCCATTTTTGCGGTACTGAGAATTGAACTCCGGGCCTCAGAGACTGCAGCGCAGCGCTCTACCCACTGGAATAACCATATTTGTTGGTTGCATTAAAAATTATCTGTTTTTTCCTACTCAAGTACACACAAGGGCCTTTAGTTAGAAACAAGAATGTTCTGCTGAAATATATGTCAATATTATTTGATCTAGGGCAAGGCAAAAAACAATTTTTGATCTCTGACAATAAGTTTTGTCCTGGTAGGCAGAAGGAAAACTGGAGTAATGTAATTTTGCTGAACTGTTTTGCATTATGAAGAAAGCTATAGTAATATTGAAAAGCTGTTCTCCCCTTGGGTTTATAATGAATATGTTTATTTCTGTGATTCAATTTTAAAATAAATTTTAGAAAATGGGCATCTTTTCCAGTTGTAGTTTATAAGGTCTGAAATTTCAGGCTTATATCATCAGATTTTTAAACAAAGCATCTGTGAAATAAGTCACCTAATCTTAGCAGATAAAGATGAATGGGACTTAATAGTTGATTTAAGATATTTTGGCAAGTCCAGGGCTCATCCCTTAGAGGAGCTCTTGACTACTTAAACCTTTAAAATAACATTCAAATTCTAAGTTGCAAACTTCTGTTGGAACAGTTTTTGTTTTTCCTATTCTAGGCTTTCTTATGGCTTCTATTTCCTGAGGGCTGATTGAGCCAATGTTCTTACCTTTAGAAAGAGAAGTATGTGAGAAAAGACTTCTATTATATATTTAAAGTGGGAAAAAAGTTTCAAAGAATTCTTTCCTTACTGGCCTCTTCATCACTTGCTAGGTTTGTTCTCACATGGTGACGTATGGGTCTAACAGACCCGAGCAATGTATTTACTTCATTTTGTACATAATTATTTTTAGAAAACGTTAATACATATATGTTTTGAAACCAAAACAGACTATATTTTAAGGAAGGTTTAAACTAAAACATAAAACCACTTGTGGCAAAAAGAAATACATATACATCCTGAAAAAGAATATGGTCTCAGTGACCTAATGCCACTGGTTATTTTCTGGTTAGGGCACATCACCAGTTAAGTTTATCCATATTGTAAAAATATTATTTTAAACTTGAATTCTTTTAAAAACCCACCCTAGAGTCATATAGTTAAAAGTAATTCCTCTTCTTTCATTCTAATAGATTAATTCTTCTTCTGTATATTTGTCTATGCCAATACAGCCTCTTTTAGAATTCTGGCACATTTCCTTTATGTCAGAGCTAGGTAAGATAGAAATAATAGAAATAATTTATTAATCATTGCCTTTAAAGCGTAGTTTCCCTATTTCCTTTTTGCCCAGACTCTTTACTTTTGTTTCTCAGATGTTAGTTTCCTTTAAACATAAATTTATTTTAAAATTCTCTCTTTGTCCTGTACTTTTGACAGTTGGACTATAATATATTGTGAGGAGCATTTGTTCTGGTTATGGATATTTGGGGTTCTATAGGACTCCTATAACAGGGTTTTCACCCTTTCCCAAGATAGGGAAGTTTTCTGATATTATTTCATTGAGTAGGTTTTCTATGCCCTTAGCCTTTATTTCTTCCCCTTCAAGTATGTTGATTGTGGGACATTTGATCTTTTCATTGTGTCCCAAATATCTTGAGTGTTGTTTTCATTCTTTTTTTCTTTATTTCTGTTTGAATGTGGTATTTTGAAAGACCTGTCTTCACATTCTAATATATTCTTTCTTCTGCTTGACTTAATGTCTCATTGAGGCCTTGAGCTGAATTTTTTGTCTGATTATTGAACACTTCATTTTCAACATTTGTTTTTTTCACGATCTCTCTTTGCTGAATTTCTCATTCATATCCTGCCATTGTCTTTCTAATTGCATTTAGCTATGTATCCATACTCTCTTGGATTTAATTGAGCTTTCTAAAAAATATTCTTTTGAATTATTTATCAGGCATTTTATCCATTTTACTATCTTTAGAATCCATTGTTACAGAGTTATGATTTTTAGTACGTGTTATACTACCTTTTATCATATTTCTTGTGTTTTGAAGTTGAGATTTGTGGAGCTGGTAAAGTAGAATTTCTACCATTTTCATGGGACGGCCCCCTTGGTTACAGCTTTCCCCTGAAGTTGTGTCTTGCAGTAATGGTTTGCTAAATTTAGCTCAGTAGAGCCCCACTTTGCAGTCTCTGTGGTCCCAGGTTTGATTCCCAACACCACAAAAAGGGGAGAAGGATGTGGCAATCCACTCCTGAGGCAATCCCGAAACAGCCATTGAAAACCCTATGAGTCAGACAGAACTGGATGGCACACAAACGATGCCATATTGAGTTTATTTTCAGTTAGGTACAATAGTGTGATCTTGCATATTATTTGGGTGTGATTGATGAGCTTGGGAACAATGTGTACCATATCAGAGTCAGAGAGACTCATTTTTTCTCAGATTGCCCAAAAGTGAGATACACAAGCAGTTCAGGTGTAGACAGCAGAGTTTGTGGGATACACCCTGTGTGATTACTCCTAAAAGGGCAGTGACAGCCTCTATCAGCTGACATGGGATTTCCTTAAGCACTATTGATACTGGTTCTGTTGCTTAAATGGGTCGGTGGTATTGGTCATTTCCCTAATGGTGAGGGGCTTAAAGGCAATGGTTCTCTGAATAGATACTGATATCAGCCTAGGTGCTTCATGAGGAAAGGCAGGGGCAAGAACAACTGTGGCATTCATTCCTGGGCTTGTCAGTGGTTCTTCCTAGAACATGTGGGCAGTGACCAATGCAGGGGACTTGTGTGGGTGTACTGGCAGCAGGAGTTGTTATTCTTCTCTGCTGATACTCTAGGCATGCTGTCCAGGAGTGTGACCTCAACCTCACCTAGCTCTGCACATCTGGGTGTAGGGTGAAGACCACTGGCTCTTCTCACCCTAATTCTTTCAGTTTGTGGCCAGGGATTGAGTGGGAGTGTGTCACAGCTAGTTGTTATTGTGAAGGGCTGTCGAATTGGTGTCTGACTCACAGCAACCCTATGCAACAGGCAAAACAGTATTATCAGTGCTTCTCTGTTATTCATAGTGTTTTCAATGGCTGATTGTGTTTTGGGAGTAGATTGCTGGGTCCTTCTCCCAAGCTTCCAGCACCTGGTGTTCTCAGGCAGTCTCCCATTCAAGTACTAACCAGGGCGATGCCGCTTAGCTTCCAGGATCTGATGGGATCTATGCCACAGTGGTACCACTGCAGGCATCACAGCTAGAGCTCCTCTAGCCTGAGGTGCTTATAGGAGTGAGGGAGAGTGGAATGTGTTCAGATTGGGCAGAGTTTCTCTTCAGACCTTCATAGATTATGCAACCTATGTCCCAAGTACAATGCCATCCCAGAGTCAGAGAGACCCACCTTCTGGAGCTGTGGCAGCTGGAGTGGTGGCAGTGTGCTCAACCCAGTCTAAGAACACCTCTGTGGGTGAAGGAGTGGTGGAGCCTCATAGGCTTTTCTCCACCTTGGTAGCAGTAGGTGCTCATGCATGGTGCTGGGAGAGAAGGCATGGGAGCCCCATGGGAATCTTCCCTCAGTCCTGGCACATGCCTAAAACCACAAATGAGTAAGCATACCCTTGGTCTTGGGGGGGCCACTTCTCCATCCCCTGGTTCTTAAGGGTGGCAACCCCCATGGAGAAATAGCTCTTCTCACAGAGAAGCCTTCTCATTGAGTTTATGTCAAAGTCATTCTACCCAGCCAAATCTGGATCATGAGGCATCTGCTCACTGAGCCAGTGAAGGAAAATGGGGGTCTCAGTTACGGGAATATGCAGGAGATACTGACCCTTAAAGGATTCCACATTCAGCCAATAGTTCCCTTCTCAAGGGCTCCCTGCAGGCACCCCAACCATGCCACACCTCCCCTGGCCTCCAAGGCCTTTCCTTTGAAATCTGGGTAGAAGCCTCTGTGACCCCACAACTCTTATATTATGCATGTCTGGAAAACATCACATGAACTCTGCTGTTATGGCTTGAACATGATTTGCTCCGCACAGGTTCCTCTGTTGGTGGCCTGGTCACCAATCGATGGCAATATTGAGAGCTGACTGGACGATGAAGGCCCTAACTTCTTCATCAATAGAACAATCCATTAATGAATTTATAGCTGAATGGACTATTAAGCCTAGTTTTGGGAATTAGGTCTCTGGGCGTGTGTCTTTGAAGAGTGAAAAGTCTTTGTCCCTGGACCCTCTCTTCTCTCTCTATTTCCCAGCATTAGGAGACAAGAAGCCTCTGCCACATGCTCCTGCTGCCAGGATGCTCTGCCTCACCATAGGCATGGTAAAAGAGTCAGCCAACCGTGGCCTGAAACCTTGGAAACCATGAGCCAAAAATATATCTTTCTTCATTTATATTGTTTTCCTTAGGTATTTTTGTCACATGAACAAAAAGCTAACTAACACAGATCACAAGGTGTGCTACCTTGTGAGCAGTAGCTGGGCCCCCTTGGACCATGGCTGCATTCATGACTGTCTGAATGGCTGAATGAATGAGGGGAAGCACTTTCCTAGGTAGCCCTGGGTGATCCCAGTCTTTCCAAAGTGTTTACACTTTTCCATGCTTGAGCCTGTGATGGGTGGGGCCTGACCAATTCCTGAAACAACCTCCAGTCATGATTTCTCTTTGCCCAATGTAAAGTACTCATGTTATTTTTAAATGGTGCTCATCTTTCTAGTCACCACACCTTTCTTGACTCCAACTTTAAATACCTCCACTTTCTGCCCAAAGTGCAAGTTTTTTAAATTTTTCTGCTTTGCCTTTTGCTCCAGGTTCTCACTATAATTCTGGCTAAAAGAAATCAGCAATTACCCTTGTCACGGTTGTATGCTGTCTTGAAATTTCCTTCACCAAATGAATTAGCCTGTCTCTTTTAAACTTGGTCTCCCATAAAGTCTAATGGAGTGGGAAAAATGTAGACAAGTTCTTTGCTAGAATATAACATGAATGGCTTGTAGTCCAGTTCCTAATAGAGTCCTCTTTTCCATCAGAAACCTCATGAACATGATCTTTGCTGCCCTCATTACTACCTACCTTCTGATCTTCTGAGCTACCACCAGAATTACCCATTAGGCTCTGCTCATAGACTTTCTCTTACCTGCTTCTCTAAAATTTTCCAAATTCTTTCCACAAACTAGCTCCAAAATCTTCTAAACAACATTATCATCTAGTCACAGCAGCCACTGGCCTAGTTACCTTTTTATTGCTCTGACCAAATGAAAAAAACAATCAACTTAAAGGAAGAAAGACTTATTTTGGCTTATGGTTTTAGATTTCAGTCCATGGCTACAATGTTTTGCATATGAGGTGAGGCAGAACATCATGGTGGAGAAGGCATGATAGAGCAAATCTGCTCACCTCATTTGAGCCAGGAAACAGAGAGGCAGGGGGGATCCAAGGACAAAACGCACCCTTCAACCATGCCCCCAGTGACCTACTTCCTCCAACTAGGCCCTAGCTCCTAGCTTCCAGCACCCCGTAGTACTGTCAGCATATTGTGAATCCATTAACGGATTAACCCACTGATGAGGTCAGAGCCCTAGTAATCTAGTCACTTCCCAAAAGCCATGTGTTTGAACAGTGGATTGGGGACTATGTCTTCATCATGAGTTTTGGGGAGACATTTTATATCCAAACTCTGACACCTACGTCTCTGGATTGTGCAAGGTTTTTCTTTTTCTGATGTTGAATTCTAGTGTTGTCTCCTGGTCACTGTCCTCAGAATGCAGCTATATACCTGTTGCATTGTTTCTTATCTACAGAGGGTCAGACAAGTATTGTGTGTCTGTACTCTGCCATCTGGCTATTTAAGGTGTTTATATTTTTTTCTTTGCTTTTCCTTATGCAATAGTTCTTCAAAGGAATTCCTCCCTATAAGGATGATACTATGGAAATGAAAAGAATATTGAGAACTCTGACCTGAAAAGTGTTTTACTGCTTTGTCTCAACCTGACAGAAAGCTGGATGTAGTAGGCGAAAAAGTTTGTCATGGTAATAATGCTGTTAAATGATGAGGAAGTCAAGCCCTCAAACTTCATATTTAATTTGAAAAGACAAACTTATAAGTAGTGCTGTGGGAGATATGACATCTGTAATCAAAAGAACTTCACTTTAAAAGGAAAAGAATCTTATAAGACTATCCAAGGCAGGAGATGATTCTTGTAAAAATCATTAGCTCCCCATTAAGTTCAAACAGAAAAAAGTATTTGTTAAATTACTAGGGGATGATTTTCCTGTCATGAATCTGATCTATTGCACAAATTCTCTGAGAAGGAACAATAGTAAGAGAGCACAGATTAGAGCTTGGTACATTGAGCTGTATGGAAAAAATATTATTTAATGTGAGATTTTGGTCACAAATTTTAAAACACAAACCTAGAAAGACTGTGGGTACAAATATGGAGATATGAAGGGAAGGCTGAAACAAGCAAGGCTTATCTGCGTTTTACAGAGGTATTTTCCAAGTTTTTCAATACCAATTAATCCTAGAGGCAACTGAAACACAAAAAGTTCTGAAAGGTCATCTATAGACTGATGATCTAGGCAATAAAATTAGTCTTTGATCAAATGTGAATGGTCTTTAGTCATAGAATGTTTAGCCAGTTCATCAGATAATTTCTTTCTAGATGAAATACTTAGAAAAAAGTTTCACCTATTGGACTTAACAGCTAATTCAATGCAGTAATAACAGTTTATGCCTTAATGTTTATATTTATTATATATATTTATAATGTACAATAGTTATTATCTCTTCCCCCAATCCCAAGTGGTACACTTTATTATATTAATTTTTTTAATTTCTGTTAAATTAAAAAAAAAAAAACTTGTATCTTGATCAAACAGATACCAATCTTAAGACTAAATCCATGTTCGTTTGATTCCAAGCCCAGAGCTTTTTGTGCTAGTACTATGCAAATGTGCATATTTTATTTAGATATGTTAAGATGATAGCCTGCAGCTGTAGCCCTGTGGCATCTTATCCCATCAGATCTGGGAGGCTAAGCAGGGTTGGGCCTGGTTAGTACTTGGATGGGAGACTGCCTGGGAACACCAGATGCTGTAGGCTTGGGAGACGGACCCTGCAACCCACTCCCAAAAAACAATCCACCGTTAAAAACCCTATGAACAGCAGAGAAGCACTGACTGTAGTGTTTCTCCTGTTGTATGTAGGGTAGCTATGAGTCGGATACAGACTCGATGGCACCTAACAACAACAACAACAAGATGATAGTACACAACTATTTTTCCCTTACTTTTTATTCTAGAATATGTAGTTGTAAAATTTTAGGCTCTTAGAAAGAGGTCAAAGTTTACTGAAGATTTCTTGTAGATCACTTTTAAAGCTCTGCTAAATCACAAATTACTTTACAAAGGAAAACAAAAACAAAATCAAAAATCCTTATTTTCTTTTAAACTATACATTCACGAGGAATCTATTTTGAAATTGCATTTCTTGGGCAATATGTAGTAGCCTAACAATTATATAAATGAGTTGGTGATAATGAAATTATGTAGTTGCATTATGTGGAAGAGAATTTGCCCTTCTGGAGAGCTCTTAAAAGAACATCGTAACATATTCAAGAGTCCTAAGAAAAGTCATCTGAAAACAGATAAGTATCAGACTCTGAATGATTTTTGAACCCTAATTGGCTCAAGTGCCTTAAGAGTATATTTTTATTTAGAATCCATGATCCAAAATGTAAAAATGGTTATACAGAAAATATAGAAATGCTCATTAACCAGCAGCATTTGTTTTCCAGTAAAGCAGAAGTAGTTGTTGTTGTTGGGTGCCCCAGGGTCAGGTCTAACTCATAGCAACTCTATGTATAGCAGAATGAAACACTACTGAATGTGGTGCCACGCACAGGATCTTTACATGTTTGACCTCACTCTTGCAGCCACTGTGTTTCTTCTCATTTTGATTTGTGCCACATCACCAAATGGAGGTCCCAGGGACTTTACTCCATTCCTATCATTAAGGCTGACTCTACATGAGGAGGCAACTCCTTCCCTAATCATCTTTTGAATGTTTTCCAATCCAGAGTGGCAGGGGTCTCTTTTTCCAGCTCTATATTTGACAGTGCTTCTCTCCTACTCATAGAGTTTTCAATGACTGATTATTTTGGGAGGGAGCTGCCATGTCCTTCTCTGTAGTCTGTCTTAATCTGGACAGTAATCTGGACAGTAATAACAGTGATGCTGGAAGTTCAGTTGAAACTGTCCATCATGGGTGGCCCTTCTGGTATATGAAATACAAGTGAGTGGCATACCTTTCAGCATCACCGTGACACACAATACCCCACAGCACAAGCTGACCAAAATGTGGGGGAAAGCAGAGGAAAAACATTAAAATGTTGAGAAAGGCCACAGTCTCTTATTTTAATGCCAACCCCCAACAAGTAAATCTATAATAGAAATCTAATAAAAAAAGTCTTAACAAATAATTATAAGTAGAATTAATTTGGAAATGGTGCATGAGGACTTAGAAAAGGAGAAAAAAATAGAGGCAAGGAAAGAATATACATCCTTCAAGAAAACTACAAGTGTAAATCCTGGAACATAGGAAAATATTGCTTAATGATGGAAAAATGCAAAGTTAGAAGGAATACAGAACAAAAACGCTTCAAAAAGTAGTACCTGACTTATGGAGTCACTTAAAAAATTCATTTTTATGATAATGTAAAAATTACATACATTCTGTAGAAACCATTATTTGAAGTTTGAAATTTCATCTTTACTTGGGCTTTCAAACATTAAACTTACCAATGCCATCCATGTAATCACAGATATCAATATATTTCACAAATCTTTGATTTATCTCTTTTTAGTTTATTTCATTTTATTCTACTCAAGCCATATTAGCAAATACTATATCTTAAGTTGAAAATCATAAGCCTATTCATTATTTTTCCTCTAGTCTGGGGAGGAGTCCTTTTATTTTCTTCTCTTTATTCCTTCCTTCTTTCCTTCCATCCTTCCTTCCTTCCTTTCTCTCTCTCCCTTTTTCTTTCTTTCTTTCTTTTTCTTTCTTTCCTCTTTCCTTCCTTCCCTCCTTCCTTCCTTCCTTCCTTCCTTCCTTCCTTTCATATTTCATCTTTTCAACAGACTGGGAGATTGAACCCAGGGCCTTGCATATGCTCTCCAAGTGCTCTACCACTGAGCCCTTCCCTAGGCCAGGCCTTTTTATATTTTTATTTCAAGACAGGGTCTTGCTAAGTTATACAGGCTGCCTCTGCCCTTAAAATTGTCTTCCTGAGTAGCTAGAATTACAGGTGTCCATTGGAGTGCCTGGCTTTCATGTTCACTTTTAGTTATTTATGTTATGATCTTTGGATGTTTTAAGAATTTTTTCTCCACAATTTTTATATGAAATGATAAATGAGATCGCCTGTGGATAGGTACTATGCTAAAAACTTTAAACTGATGATTGTAATTCATCATTATAATAAACTTATGAGGCATGTACTAATATAGCCTTCATTTTACAAGTTAGCAAGTGAAGCCCAGAGAAGTCAAATATATTGTATAAGCCTGCATCATTTTCATAAACCTGTGCTTAAAACAATGCTCAAATCAAGGACTATTTTCCATAACAGAACTTTATCTTAACTACAGTTGTTGTTGTGGTTAGGTGCCAGGGCCTCTCGCTTGCATGCTTTGCAAGAGCACTGTACCACTGAGCTGTCCCCTCAGCGCTTTTTTTTTACCTTTTTGAGACAGGGTCTCGCTAAATTACACAGACTGCCTCTGGTCTCGAACTGTGATCCTTCTGCCTCTGCCTCCTACACTGCTGGGATTACCGGCATGTGCCACCATGCCTAGCCTCTTCATAAAATTTTTATTATCCTCTTTTTTTTTTTTTTTTTTTTTTTACTTTTTGCAGTAGTTGGGGTTTGAACCCAGGGCCTTGTACATACTTTTTCAAGTGCTTTATCACTGAGCTACAACCCTAGCCCTCTTCTCTTTCTTGTTCCTTCCTTCTTTCCTTTCTTTCTTTTTTGTTTGTCTTTTTATAAATCACCCAGCCTAAAGTATTGTGTTATAACAAGCTGAATGAACTATGTAAGTTGGTAGAGGGGTCAACATTCTAAATAAAAGAGCATAAATAGGCACATTCCTTCCCTTCCTTCCTTCCTTCCTTCCTTCTTTCCATCCTTCCTCCCTCCCTCCCTTCCTTCCTTTTTTCCTCTTCTCCTTCTCTCTCATTCCTTCCTTCTCTTTTCTTTGTCTTTCCTTCTTTCTCTTTACTTTGCCCCCCTTCCTTCCTCCCGTCCTGCCTTCTTTCTTTCTTTTTTTTTCCCTTTCCTTCCTTGCTTCTCAGTGTCTTACTAAGTAACTCTGGAGGCTGAGAAGTTCAAGATCAATCGGCCAGCAAATTTGACATCAATTGAATGCTCATTCCTCATGGATGGCATCTTCTTGCTGAATCCTCACATGGAAGAGAGGGACCAAAAGTCTAATTAAACTTCTTTTGCCAAGGTCACCAATCATATTACTGAAGATAGAGCCCTCAAGACTTAATCTCTTCCATTCGCCTTCACCTGTTTATACTGTCACATAGGTATCAGGGTTTAATGTATGAACTTTCTGGGAACACCAATATTCATACCATAGCTCCAGCTGTATGCACTTCTACTTTCTCCATTTGTAGTAACAGAAGACAGAAAATGATTAAAAATAAGCCAATTTTTAAAAGTAGGCAAAAAGAAGTTATTGATATATACATTCCTTGTTTAGAAGAACCTGATCTATAACTGAAAATAAACAAATATACCAAGCTAGAAAGCATTGAATATAAACAGAAAATCCTGGTAGTATCTTGCATATAGTACCAACTAAGAGTCTAAAATTTGGCAAAAGTAATCTCATTTGCTAGAAAACAAATTATCAGTGTAGGGTTGGATCACTTAGATTTGAATTTCTATTGTTAACACGTCCTTAGCTTTGATCCTCATTGATTGATATGCTAAAATTTTAACAGAGATTGGAACATTAAATATTGTTTTTCAGGGAAATCTAAATCATGCAATATGTGAACATTTTTAGCATAAATCAGGCACTGGTGGCACACGCCTGTAATCCCAGACTCGGGAGGCAGAGGCAGGAGGATTGCAAATTCAAGACCAGAGGCAGTCTGCATAATTTAGGGAGACTCTTTCTCAAAACTTAAAAAAAAAAAAAAAAAAGGGCTGGGAGTGCAGCTCAGTGGTACAGCATTTGCAAAGCTTGCAAGCACAAGGCCCTGTGTTCAGCCCCCATTACCCCCCCACAAAAAAAGAAGAGAAGAAAGACAATTTTTAGCATATATTATATAATCAATAAATACTGTTTTGGTTTCATGTGAGAGAATAAGACTATATGGTAATAGATTGGTATAAAGAACTATGTGAAGGAAAGACATGAAGTAATGATAATTTTTAAAATGCAACAATTATTTTGGTGTCCTACATATTGAAAGTTTTAGAAGCTATGTCGTATAGTAGAAGAATCTGCTATAAATCTAAAATGTGGCCACTTGCTTGGCCAAAATCTTTTTTATTTATGTAATATAAACAGCACATGTTAGCCTAATTAGTTTCTATACCTAGTAAAATATTTTGATGTTAACAATAAGCAACCTTAGGTTGCCTGAACATAGTATGTATAAAGTCCCTTGACTATTGTTTTCCTCATTTAAAATAAAAAAAAAATGGTAGGTACTGGCACAGTTAAAGTTAAATCAACCAGGATGATTTGTGGAGCTGAAAAATTAGGAACTACTATATGATGTTACTGATAATTCATTTTAATAATGAGAAATAACTTGCTTGTAATTTAAACTGTTACAAGCATGAAGGAGAAATTTTGATTAATGTTGTAGGAAATCCAGGGGAAGTTTTGACTCCAGCAATATCACCAAAACCCACA
Organism: Pedetes capensis; assembly: GCA_007922755.1. Classification (NCBI taxonomy): domain Eukaryota; kingdom Metazoa; phylum Chordata; class Mammalia; order Rodentia; family Pedetidae; genus Pedetes; species Pedetes capensis. The sequence continues at coordinate 20,196 of VMDO01017940.1, forward strand.
TCATCTCCAAATGTTTCTACCTTTACTTTATTCTCAATCCCTAGCAGCTCAAAGTTTAAGATGTTTCAAGGTCAAATCCATTTTGTAGTGGGTTGCACTGACATCTCATTGATTCTGATATAGTTATGTGTCTATTCCTGAAGCAATCAATCAGGCTAAAGAAATGGAATCTGTCAATTGGCTAAGGGCTCTTATTCAACCAGAACTATTTGGAGAGATCCACTACAAGCTCAAGTTCTATGAAAGAGTTTCACCAGATAAAATGATTATCAAAATAAAGAAATCTATCCTAGGCAGCCAAAGATGCTGGCCCACCACCTAATTTGTTATAAAGGTGTCAATATATACTATAAAAATATGTAACTGCTTTTGTGTCACTTATGAATAAAAAGCTTAGATCTACAATTGCCATATGAGTATTCAGGTGAATTTGAAATATCTTTAAGCTTGTTTGTCTTTAGCTAACATCTGTTGGTGCATTTTGCTGATCTGGAAACTAAAAGTCACTCTCTTAATTCTTAGAGTTCATTCATTATGTATCAGTCTTCTCTTCAACTAAAGAAGATCTCATGATCCCATTTAGAGAATGATAAACATTGAATAATTCTAACCCTCTGATTTTTTCCCTAAGACTTCCTGCCAGTACAATAACCTTTTTAATTTTATGTATCATATAACAAAGCCTGCAGCCATATCCCTGTGGTATCTGATCCCGTCAGATCCCGGAAGCTAAGCAGGGTCGGTCCTGGTTAGTACCTGGATGGGAGACCGCCTGGGAACACCAGATGCTGCAGGCTTGGGAGAAGGACCTGGCAACCCCCTCCCCCCCAAAAAATCAATCTGCCATTGAAAACCCTATGAACAGCAGAGAAGCACTGACAATAGTGTTTCCCCTGTTGTACAGAGGGTCGCTATGAGTCAGATACCGACTCGACGGCACCTAACAACAACAACAACATCATCATATAACAATATAGAGAGTGTTGTTGCTAAGTATATTCGAGTTGTGTCCAATGGATATCCTGGATTGCCACATTCTTCTCCAATTTTTGTGGTGCTGGGTATCAAACCTAGGCCCTGAGAAAGTGTGGAGCAGCACTCTACCAACTGAGCTAAACCCCAGCTCCTTACTGATTAGTTTTGGCTTACTTGGTTATCAGTATTTTACAACAATTTCTGTCTTAATAAACTTGCACTTTTCCAAATATTGGTAAAGTTATTTTGTCTGAAGTGCTTAGATCATGTACAGCAGAGATCATCTCAGTAACAATCTATTCAAATAGATTTGACTTTGACATGGGCACAGTTAGCTTTACAGATTTTGGGTTCATTATACAGGATTTGGAGAAAAGACAGTGGAAATAAAAAATGTTTTAGATCAACATAAGATATTAAAAAGGAAGACCACTGTCATCCTGGAACAACTGGATTTGTCTATATTTTCAATATAAATAATAGAAACTCTTCTAGTTCTGGGATGGAAATGAGCAGTTAGGAACAAGAGAATATAACTGTGGAAAAAATTATATAATCTGCAGACCAAGTATAGTTGTTTGTATAGAATTGAGGAAATAAAATATTTTATGTAACCTACTTGCTTTGTATAATTGAACAAACCTAATAATATTTTCAGTATTTAAAAATACTAGACTAGTCCAACTAACCAGTGGGACACTTTTTAATATATTTATTATATTTTAAGTACAAAAGATTTAGTAAGAAGACAAAGCTATAATTATCATTTTTTCTTTCTAACCTGGAAGATAATATTTTCTAGAAGACATAAGTTTTTCTAGAAGTTCCTTACACTTTTATTTTTAAGTTTTCTCCCTGCCCCTAAGAAATGTCCTATAATTTTGTTGTTGTTGTTGTTAGGTGCCGTGGAGTCCGGTATCCGCCTCATAGCGACCCTCTGTACAAGAGGGGAAACACTATTGTCAGTGCTTCTCTGCTGTTCATAGGTTTTCAATGGCAGATTGATTTTTGGGAGGGGGTTGCCAGGTCCTTTTCCCAAGCTTGCAGCTTCTGGTGTTCCCAGATGGTCTCCCATCCAGGTACTAACCAGGCCCGACCCTGCTTAGCTTCCAGGATCTGACTGCCACAGGGCTACAGCTGCAGGCCCTATAATTTTACTTTGTTTTTATTGTGTCTGTGGTATTTTGAGCCTGCAGCCATAGCCCTGTGGCATCCGATCCCATCAGATTTTGGAAGCTAAGCAGGGTTGGGCCTGGTTAGTACTTGGATGGGAGAATGCCTGGGAACGCCAGATGCTGTAGGCTTTGGAAAAGACCTGGCAACCCACTCCCAAACAGCAATCAACCATTGAAAACCCTACGAACAGCAGAGAAACACTGACAGTAATGTTTCACCTGTTGTAGGTAAGGTCGCTATGAGTCAGATACCAAGTCAACAGCACCTAACAACAACAACAACCACAATGGTATTTTGAGTCCCTGGGGTTTAGCTCAGTTGATAGAGTGCCACTCTGCACTCTCTGAGGCCCTGGGTTTGATTCCCAGTACCACAAAAATAGGAGAAGGACCTGGCAGCCCACTTCTGGTACAATTCTGAAACAATCAGCTATTGAAAACCTTACAAGTGCCACTATGAGTGGGACATGACTTGATGGCATCTAACAACAACAACATGGAATTTGGGAGCTAGGGTTTAGCTCAGTTGGTAGAACGTTACTCTATGCTCTCTGAGGCCTTGGGTTCAATCCCCAACACCACAAAAAAATGGGGCAAGGACCTGGAAGACCTCTCTCAGAACAATCAGACATTGAAAATCCTATGAATAGCTGAGAAGCACTGACATAGTGCCAGGCATAGCATAGTGTATGAGAGTGACTTGTTCTGTTGTACACAGAGCGGCTATGAGTTGGACCCAACTTGACAGGACCTAACAACAATAACAATGTGATATTTTCTTTCATTTTATTGTTGTAATAATTGTTTTTCTGTCCTTTATGTTTAGCTAAGTGAATTAGTTCAGGCTGAGGCACTATATATCAATATATCAGATTTTAAGCAAGTAACAATTTCCCCATAACTTCTCTTTTTTTTTTAGGCCACTGATTTATTATTTCAATGGAGATTTAATGACTAAGCCACTAAGTAGTGTGGGATGTTTAGTGAAAATGCTGCAGGCTACTTTCATGTCTACAAACAATGAAATATGTTGAAACAATCATCTGTCACATCAATGTATGTATGTGATTAATAACCAGTGCATATTCCTAGGGCAAAAGCACCGTTTAAGAAATGAGCTTTTATAGACTCAAACTGGCTGTTTATTTTCTAGTGGTGGCAAGTCACTTAATTTCTGCAGATCTCAGCTTTCTTACTTGGAAAATGAGAATGATAGAGTGTGCCTCATAGATGTGTTATATACACTTGGAAACACATTGAGACTTTCTATTTACTATGGACTAGAATTTGATTTCAGCAAGTTTGCTCTTATTGAATGTGATTCAGAGATGTTTTGAAAGGTAAGCCTAGTTTCCTCCACTGGACTTCACAGGGTGACTTCATAGCATATGATATCACCATGCCTCTGTGTATAATCTTCAGGTTTATAATAACAAAAATGTAATTCTATTATTGTAACTGTAACTTGTAGGTAGGTGATTCGCATGTAAAACTGGAAACTAGTTGAGTTATATAACATTTATTTCTTATGTACAGAATATTTATGTATCTCTGACATACCTTAACTAATAAGTCTAACAAAGATAAAATTACTCTAGTCAATGTGACATAATAGGTAAAGAATATGGAAAATTTTAAAGTGCAGTTCTTCCAAGTCATGTAAAACCTATAGTCCATAACACAATATATTTCCCATCTATACTAACGTTTCTCACACTCACCATTGCACTATCAGACTTTGAGAATGATAACCACTGGAAAATTCTTACCCTTTGATTCTTCCTTAGTAAGACTTCCTTCCAGTAGAAAAATCTTTTTTCCAGAAATTATATAGAACTTTACTGAAAAGTTTGGGCTTATCTAATTATAATCTCTATCTAGATCTAATTTTCTAGTCCTACAGTTTCCTGCGTGATCTCAAAATGATACTTTTATACACTTAGAACCAGTGCTTAGTCAAAAATATAACCTCAATTATTTAAATATCAAGGGGAAAAACACATGTTAAAATTTATATATGGATGCTCACTCTTTGACCTCCTGGAAAACAGTTATTATCTTAGCTCTAACCATTGTAACAAAATATCATAGACTGGATCACTTATAAACAAGAGACATTTTATTTCTTATAGCTGTAGAAGCTGTATATCCAAAATATGAGAGTTAACATTGTCATGCTCCATTGAAGGCCCTCTTCTGGGTTGTAGACTGACAAATTCTTAGTCTTTGTGTATCAAAAAGGAGGCTGCAGAGCTCTCTAGGATCTCTTGTGTATGGGTATTAATTCTGTGCAAGAGGGCTCCCCTCTCATGACCTACCTTACTTATCAATGGCCCTCTCTCCTAATATTATCACATTGGGAGTTAAGATTTCAACATATGAATTTTAGGGCATACAAATATTCCATCCACAACAGCAGTATTGCCCACTGGAATTATCCAGAAGCCTTAAAAAATATTGAAATCTAGGGTCTACCTAACTAAAGATTCTAATTAAACCACTTAATGATCTGTATGGGGTGGTACATGACTGCAATCCCAGTGATTTGAGAGGTTGAGCCAGGAAGATTGTGATTTTGAGGCCAAAAGCAACCTGTGCTGTAGGGCATGCACCTCCCAGTCTGGCCTGGATGTTCAGAAGGGCGACACTACCATGCACACAGATACTAAACACAACTCACTCTGGACCCTCGGGTGAGGGGCATGGACTCCTGTGGCCCTCAGGAACACCAGCAGAGATGGGAGAAAGAAAAAAAAACTCTGGTGCTTTTTCCTTGTGGGGATGAACGCAGCTCTTTATTTCTCTGCCCTTATGAGGGCGAAGAGAAACCCAAAGTGTACAGAGGTTTCCATGTTGGTTGTCTCGGTGTTCAGGAGGAGAAAGTTCTTGCTTCATAGGTGGTCCAGAAGAGAGAGAGCTGTTTCCTTGCTGATGGTCTTGGTGAGAGAGAGAGAGAGAGAGAGAGAGAGAGAGAGAGAGAGAGAGTGAGCTGCTACAGTGCAGCTCCTTGTATAGCTTGCCCACAGAATGGCCTGAGCCAATCAGCTTTGGGTCCAATTGTCCAATCAGGTTCAGGGGATTTGTGAAGGGTTTTGTACAAATGTCCAATCAAGTTACTTTCATTTTCCCTAGATTTCTAATTTACAAACCAGATCTTCAAAAGCCAGTTTCCCAATTTGGGGGTTTCTGCCAATATTCCTCCCAATTTCCCCCTACACTGTGTAATAGAGACCCTGTCTCCAAAATTAAAAAACAACAACAACAACAAAAAGGGGGGCTGGAGGTGTGCTTCAGTGAGGAAATACTTGCATGGCCTTTGTGAGGCCCTGAGTTCAGCACCCCAGTACCACACACACACACACACACACACACACACACAAAATCACTTGATATAAGTACTATTATATTGCTATTTTCATTCTGCTAATTAAGTAATACACTGGGATATTTTATTAACTTTAGAATGGTATTTTTGGGGTAATTTTTAGAATTTTATTTCTTTAAGAATATTTAAAAATGAGATTCATCATATAGTAATTGCTAGAACTGAGAGAAGTGGAAGGTCTGAGATAGTCTACATATAGTCCTTGCTAGAAGTGAGAGAGATGGATGATATTTCAATAACCTATGATTCTGCAACAGTTTAAAATTGACTAAATCCATGACTATATGGGAATTTTACTCTGACTATAAAGAATCTATCTAAATTGGAAAGCAATATAAAAATGAATAAGATCACTAAATATCAAATATCAGTTTTTAAAGAAGGTTAAACATTTAAAAAAAAATACTACAACAAAATGTCCTATCTCATGGTACTTAGGTCTGCAGCCATAGCACCCAGGCATCTGATCCCACCTGATCTCTGGAGCTAAGCAAGGCTGGCCTGGATCATCCTTGGATGGGAGACTACCTGGGAATGTCAGGTGCTATAGGCTAGGGAGAAGAACCTGGAAGCCCACACCTGCAACAATCAGCCGATGAAAACCCTATAAATAGCATTGAAGCACTGACAATAGTGCTGGGCCTGGCACAATGCCAGGTAGTGTTTCCTCTGTTGTACTTAGGTTCTCTGTGAGTCAGATCTGACTCCATAACACCTAACAACAACAACATGGTCGCTAGATATTCTAGAATTGTGACAGTATGTGTTCTTCAAAATAATATTATGACTTCATAAATTGGATTAAGTTACAGATTTAATCCAAAAGTTAAATCACTTTCCAAGAGTTAAAATATATTTTTAAGGTCATATGACTTCCACCAACGTTATATTATTTGTTCTGATTGTTGCACTGTAAGGCTCATTTGGGCCTCCTATCAAGTCTTAGCCAACTGTTAAGGTTGAGGGACAGTCCTCCAAAAGAGCATCCTCACTTCTGATATAGCTACAAGTTTGCAGGGGTTCCCCAAGCCACCATCTATTTAAATAATTTACCATAAAGGCTCAGAGATCTTACCAAAGGCTTTTCTGTTCCCTATTATAGGGAAAATCTACAGATTAAAATTAAGCAAAATAAGAGATGCATAGGGAAATGTCTGGAAAGATGTCAAATGCAAAGCTTCTGTTGTCCTCCTTCACAAAGTTGACCCTCCTAGCACCAATGTATGATAATGTGTAGCAACCAGGGAAGCTCAGTTGAGCTTCAGTGTCCAGAGACTTTTAGGACTTTATTACATAGTCATAATTGATTGTCCATCAATTTCACTGAATCTCTAGGTACTTGACACCACAAACCTCAAACTTCCCACCCCCAAATCACATGATCAGTCTTGCTAGAGTGGCCAGTCCATACCCTAAAAAGACATTCTTATGAACTATGGCTTAGCTGGCCTTCTAAAAGACATGGACAAGTACAAAATGTTTCTTTGGAAAATAAATAAATAAATAAATAAATAAATAAATAAATAAATAAATAAGTTCTTTACTACATACTTCCCTCAAATATGTTATATGATCATTTGTCTATGGTCATTCATTTTAGAGCAATTCAACTAGTAGATACCCTAAAAAACATTTACTAGTACTGAAAACCAGTGAACAAAAGAAACATGGTCCTTGCCTTTGTGAAATTTGTGAAGGGGCAAAACTTAAAAATCACATAAGCTACCAAATAGTTACAAAATATATGTAGTAAGCAGAGAGTTTTATGACTGAAAAAAAATCAGGACCAAATATAGAGACAGGACTCATGAAAAGCCTTATTGAGAAACTGACATGTGAATTGATATTTAGTAATCCACAAATGCTTAAATTAAACTCAGATACAATAACACTCCACATAGATTATTTCAGATTGTACTAACTAGTTAAACTGTATCTTTTTCTCTGAAAAGCATATTCCCAGTACTTCCCTGAAAAAAAATCAAAAGCGCATTATTTACTGACATTTTATGTACAAATTTCAATGCAATAAACAATCATGTATTAAGTATCTCTCATAAATCTGTCCTAGACATTGGATACACAAAAAGCAATGAACAAAAACAAAATAAAATTTCTCTCATGTAGCTAACATTTTAGTTATTTAGCTATCTGAGTTTTTAACTCTGTGAATATTTATAGAGTAGTGGCTTAGAATATTAGGTCCTGGGTTTGCCTACTTCTTCAATGCCAGTTCTGCTACAAAGTATCTGTGCGATCACTTAATCTGTGTGTCTACATCCCTTCCTGTGTAAAATATGAGTGATGAAAGTACTTACATCTTGACAGTTGTAAAAGCTAAAAATGTTATTGAGTAAATCAGCCCAATATTATTTAACTATTGAATACATTTTGGTATAGCCCTTCTTTTTCACTAACATAGGGAAGATATGGCGCTAGGATTTAGCTCAGTTGGTAGAGTGCTGCTCTGCAGTCTCTAAGGTCCTGTGTTCGATTCCCAGCACCACAAAAATGGAAGAAGGATGAGGCAATCCATTCCCAAAGTAATCCTGAAACAGTCATCCATTGAAAACCCAATAAAGGTCGCTAGAGTTGGAGTGACTCAAGGACACCTAACAACAAGGAAAGACATATGGTATATTTATATTTCTTAGCCTCAGTTTACTCATTTTAGAATGAGGGGTTAGGATGCCTGTAACTACATTTCTTTAATCTATATACAATCTTATATATTTAAAATGTTCTGTGACTTTATGATATTAGGTGGGTTCCTTCTAGCAGATCTTGTTTGCTCCTTTGTACATAACTTTGAGAAGAGCCACGTATAAAATTACAACTACATTGTTTTTTATTATGTTAATTTTAAAACCAAGCCTAAAGTTACTCTTTAGCTAAAATGTTTATATCTGCTGTGAGGGACTTAACCTTTGTGTCTAAGGGGAAATCAAACAAGACCACAATGCCAGTTAATGAGTTCTCATAGAGGAACACAATTTATTAAGGCACCATTAGAAAGCTGCACTTCGAAAGAAGTTTTCTGAAGTCAGCAAGTGAAAATTAACCTTGGCAAGAAATAGAGGACAAATACCCCACTGTTTATTGTGTATGTGTGTTTGTTTTTCCTTCCTTTATGGTAAAGTTGGGGGTAGTTGTTTGACATTTCTTTCTTGAAAAGAGATGGCTCAGGAAAAAGACATTTAATAAATTGCTTTTCTGTAGAGATAAAGCAAAAGCTTGTTTGCCACTGTTATACTGATTCATGCCTCACTTCAACAGATCAAGGTATAGTTAATGATCAGAGGAATCAATGCTAAAGAGATGTCAAGGCAGAAAGCAAGTGCTTTATTGACTCATAGTGATCCCAATATAATTAGATCACACTACTGACATTTTTTTCCTTCCCTCACCTGTGAGGTGACTTAAAACCTAGGTCACTAGATCACTCATGTAATATTGCTGAAAATGTAAAAAGATAGATCACTATAGAAAAAGGTTTGGACTTAAATCAAAATTGGGATGCACATATACAGATAAATATTCCCACAAAAAGACATATAAGAGGAAAGGAGATCATTATTGGGGGTGGGGGTGGGGATACAGGTCATGAGAGAGTAAGGGGGAAGTTATGTGAGCAATATACAGTGAAATGTATTTATGGAAATGTCACAATGAAATGCATGTCAAAATGAAACCCATTAAGTTGTACATTAAAAATTTCCAATTAAAAAAAATAGGTCAAATTTTAGACATTCCACATAATCTAAAGTCTACTAGTTTAAATAAAACAGATAAATGGATATGTCATAAAAAAGATATTGAAAACAAGAGTAAATCTTATGGAAAACATAAAGTGAGCATTTTTAGAATTTTCTTAATATCTTAGAAGCATATCAGTTCAAAATGAAATAGAACAGGAATTAAATTCATACCAATTAAGAGAATATCATCAAGACACTTGATAAAATGTACCAGTAGAAATATATAATAAACATTAACTATGAAATTGGAAGAAATAAATATTTAATATGAGCACAATGTCATAATAAAAATTACCATACAAAGATCCATGAAGAAAAATGGGCAGATATTATACTAGTAAAAAATAGTTTCTACTTTGAAAAATGATGAATCTTCCTCCAATGCTGATGCCACATTCTTCTTTATAAAGTCCAGCTTCTTGGATTATTTGCTCAGCATAGAGATTGAAGAGGTATAATGAGAGGATACAGCTCTGATGCACACCTTTCCTGACTTTAAAGCAGGCAGTGATTCCTTGTTCAATTCTAAAGACTTCTTCCTGGTCGATGTAGAGATTCTTCATGAGTACAGTTAAATGCTGTGGTAGTCCCATTCTTCCCAATGATATCCATAATTTGTTATGATCCACACAGTTGAGTGCCTTTGCATAATCAATAAAACATAGACACCTTTCTGATATTTTCTGCTTTCAGCTAATATCCATCTGATATCAGCAATGATGTCCCTGGTCCCACATCCTCTTCTGAATTCTGCTTGTTTTTTTTTTTTTTGGCAGTTCCCTGTCTATATACTGCCAGTCACTTTTAAATGATCTTTAGCAAAATGTAACGTGTGTGAAAAATTAATGATGATGTTTGATAATTTCTGCATTCAGTTGGATCTCCTTTCTCAGGAATGGGTAGAAATATGGATCTCTTCCAGTCAGTTGGCCAGGTTGCTGTTTTACAAATCGCTTGGCATAAACAAATTAGCACCTCCAGTACTGCATCTGCTTGTTGAAACATCTCTACTGGTATTCCATCAATTCCTGGAGCCTTGTGTTTCACAGATTCCTTCAGTGCAGCTTCCACTTTGTCTTTGAGTACAATTGGTCCCTGATCATGTGCAACCTCTTGAAATGGTTGATCAAACAACTATTTTGATATGATGACTCTGTGTATTCCTTCCATCTTCCTTTGATGTTTCCTGTGTCATTTAATATTTTCCCTATAGAACATTTCACTATTGCTATGTGAGGCTTGAATTTTTTTCTTCAATTCCTTAAGCTTGAGAAAAACAGAGCATGTTTTTTCCTTCTGGTTTTCAATCTCCATGTCATTATTATATTTGATTTTACCTTCTCAAGATGCCCTTTGAAATCTTCTCTTTAGTTCCTTAACTTCATCATGTCTTCCTTTTTTCTTTATCTACCCCGCATTCAAGAGCAAGTTTCAGAGTCTCTTTTTACATCCAATTTGGTCTCTTCTTTGTTTCTTGTCTTTTTAATAACTTTTTGCTCATGAATGATGTCATTGATGTCATGCCATAGCTTTTCTGGTCTTCAATGTTTAGTGTCTAAGGTACCAAACTTGTTCTTGATATGGTCTGTGAACTCAGGTGGGATATACTCAAAATCATACTTGGCTCTCATACATTTGTTCTGATTTTCTTCAGTTTTAGTTTGAATCTGCATATGAGCAGTGGATGGTCTGATCCACAGTGAGCACCTGGTCTTGTTCTGACTTTTTATATTGAGCTTTTCTATTGTGTCTTTCAACAAATGTAGTCAATTTGGTTTCTGTATACTCACTCTGGTAACTCTCATGTATATAGTTGTTATTTATTTATTTATTTATTTATTTATTTATTTTGCGGTACTGGGGGTTGAACCCAGGGCCTCGCGCCTGCATGCTCTGCAAGTGCTGGACCCCTGAGCTGCACCTCAGCCCATTTTTTTTTTACTTTTTGAGACAGGGTCTCGCTAAGTTACGCAGACTGCCTCTGGTCTCGAACCTGTGATCCGCCCTCCTCCGCCTCCCGAGCCGCTGGGATTACAGGTGTGTGCCACCACGCCCAGCCCCTATAGTTGTTATTTATGTTGGTGAAAAAATGTATTTTCAATGAGAAGGTCATTGATCTGATAAAATTCTATCATGGAATCTCCAGTATTGTTTCTGTCACCAAGGCCATATTTTCTAACTACTGAGCCTTCTTTGTTTCTAACCTTTGGTTTCCAGTCACCGGTAATTATCAGTACATCCTCATTGCATGTTTGATCTATTTCAGATTATAGAAGCTGGTAAAAATCCTCCTTATCTTTATTTGTAGCCTCAGTGATGGGTACAAAAATTTGAATAATAGTGACATTAACTGGACAACTTTGTAAGCATATGGATATTATTCTATTACTGACAGCATTGTACTTCAGGGCAGATCTTGAAATATCTTTTTTGATGATGAAAACAACCCCATTTCTCTTTAAGCTGTCATTCACTATTGTAGACCATATGATTATTTGATTCAAAATCACCCATACCAGTCCATTTTAGTTCATTGCTCCTTAGACTTTTGATGCTTATGCATTCCATTTCCTTTTTGTTGATTTTTAATTTTCCTAGATACACAATTGGGAGAAGGACCTGGCAATCCACTCCCAAAACAATCCTGAAACAGTCAGCCATTGAAAACCCTATGAGGGTTGCTATGAGTCGGATACCGACTCGACAGCACCTAACAACAACAACAACAGATATACAATATACACATTCCACATTCCAGGTATTAATGAATGTTTACAGTTGTTCCTTCTCAGTTTTAAATGTGTCCCATCTGCAAATGGAAGTTCCTGGGTCTTTGATCCATTCCTGTCATTAAGGTTTCCACTACTTTGAGGAGGCAACTTTTCCTCAGTCCTTCCTGCCAGGAGAGCTCATTTTCAGGTACTATATCTGACAGTGTTTCTCTGCTATTCATATAGATTTCAATGGCTGTTTCTGAAGTGGGTTACCATTTCTTTCTCCCTAGTCTATCTTGGTCTGGAAGTTCAGCTGAAACTTGTCCATCATAGGTGATACTGCCCTTATCTGTAATTCTCGTGGGATAGCTTCCAGCATGATAGCATCTTGCATCCACAAACAGTAATGCAAACTGACACACACGGGAAGACTCATTAACAACCTGTGTTATGCATATGACAAAACTCTGCTTGCTTAAAGTGAAGAGGTTTTGAATTATTGATGAAGATCCAAGAACACAGTCTTCATTATGAATTGTGCCTCAATATCAAGAAAATAATCCTTATTCCTGGGTCAGTACTCAACTTCATGATAATTGGAAAAAAAATTGAGCTAGTCCAAGATTTTGCATTACTTGGTTCTACAATCAACACCCACAGAAGCAATATTCAAAAAATAAAAAAAATGCATTGCACTGAGAAAATTTGTTGCTAAAAACCTGTTTAAAATGCTGAAAAGTAAACATGTCACATTGAAGACAAAGGTATGCCTAAGACATGCTATGGTATTTTCAGTCACATCATGTGTTTGTGAAAGCTGAATGCTGAATAAGGGAGGTAGGAGAAAAATTGATGCTTCTGAATTATAGTACTGGTGATGAATATTGAGTATACCATGGACTGCAAGAATAACCAACATATATGTCCTATAGGAAGTGCAAGTAGATTGCTCCTTGGAAGCTAGGATGACTAGACTGCTTCTTATATATTTTGGACAAGTTGTCAGGAGGGACCAATCCCTGGGTAAGGATGTCATGTTTGGGAGTGTGGCAGGTCAACGAACAAAAGGAAAACCCTCTACTGGATGGATTCACACAGTGTCTGCAACAGTGGGCTTCAACATAAAAATGATTGTTTGCCTGGCACAGAGATGGGGACTGTTTTGTTCTGTTGTACATTGAGTTACTATGAGTTGGACATGAGTTGACAGCACCAAACAACAATAACAACTATGAAAAATATGTTCACAAAATTATTAAAGACAATAAAAAGTGGGAGAACAACTTAAATGCGATTAATTTGACAAAGTTTTGTTTAACATAAATAACAAGTAACAAAATTTGCTAGCTAAATTTATTTCATGACTATAATTCAGATTAAAAATTACCTGAGAACAAATCTCATTTCCTACAAATTTTATTTCTGAAAAATTTTATAATAAGCTCTCATTTTGGGAAATCAAATATTATTTTAGAGTTCATAACAGACTAGTTATTTAAGGCATTTTAGAATAAGGCCTATTATATCATTAAAAATTTTACTATAAATTTGTGGAAAATTTTTATTTTTATTTTACTTAAGGGAGAATATATCTATCCTAATCCTAATTCATTGGGAGAAGGACCAAGTAACCCACCCCCAGAAATAATGAGCCAATGAAAATCCTATGAATAGCAAAAAAGCAGTAATAATACTTTTTCACCTGTTGTACATAGGGTTGCTATGAGTTGGACACCAACCCCATGGCACCTAACAACAACAAAAATCCTAATTCAGAGTAAATTTTCCTAACTCTTAAATGATGTTATCATAACTCTGTGATCATCTAACATATATTCTGCATTGGAAGAACTTAAACTTATAAGAACATTATAACCATCATCAAAGACATATGGAAAATAAAAGAATTTTTAAAATTTCTACTAACCTCATAATTCCTAGTAACTTCTTTGGTATTTTCCTTTTTATTCTTGTTCTTTTCTATGTACTTTCAAATGTAACATAATTTTGGAGTAGGTACTATTTGGTGTTATGGGTTAAATTTTAACTTAAAGATACTTTTCAAATTGGTACATCTTTAAAATTAAGACTGTATAATAGACACATCAATGTATGCACTTTTATGTTCTAAAATACCTATATAAAAATTGCTTTACATTTCCCTGTAATGAAACATTGATGTTTAATTTTTTGCTATTATAGATAACATGAGCATACCTATTAATATAAATTTTCCACACTTTGTGTTTTTCCATAGATTAAATTCTTACATCAATGATTATTTAGTTATAGAGTAAATAACTCATTTTAAAACAATTTTCTCATTTTTTTTACCAAAACATATTCTAATATACAGATATTAGGTTATATTTTAAAAACATACCAGTCTAGATTAGAAAAAAATGAACATTCTATACTATAATTATTATTTTGAAAAGCACATACAGGTCATTGGTATCAATAAGTTAGATTTATAGCTGTAATTGGCAAGATACTTTTTCTTCTTTTGAGCAATGCAGATTGAATGTATGCATGATAAATATTCATTGCCATCCCTGAAATATCCAGAAGCTGTGTTGTGTTCAATAGAAGATATATGATCCTTATTAGTCAGACATTGTTACACCTGTTTCACAGATAATCCCTGGGACTAGAATCTTGGGAAGAGTAAATAACTTGTCAAAACCACATAATTATTGAGTGGCAGAGATAGGAAAATAAAATAACTTTTTATCATAAAGCAGGAAAACAGTAAAATCACAGATATGCATTATGCTGTATGAAATTTGAGTTGCATCAACCTGCTTGTATTTCTCTGGGCACTCCTTTTCTTTTTCTGTTATTGTTTCTCGATATAGTTCTTCCTACTGGAAAAACTGCCTGCAGCGGTAGCCCTGTGGCATCCGATCCTGTCAGATCTCGGAAGCTAAGCAGGGTCGGGCCTGGTTAGTACCTGGATGGGAGACCGAGGGGGAACACCAGAAGCTGTAGGCTTGGGAGAAGGACCTGGCAACCCCCTCCCAAAAATCAATCTGCCATTGAAAACCCTATGAACAGCAGAGAAGCACTGACAATAGTGTTTCCCCTGTTGTACAGAAGGTCGCTATGAGTCGGATACCGACTTGACAGCACCTAACAACAACAACAACAATTGAAAAAACTAGTGTCTCCCTTTTCATTTGACATCTTCACACCACTTAAATATCTGCATTAGAAATTAGAAATAACTTTTAAAAGTAGACCTTATATTTAAAATACAGTTTTAGATTTTTTAGAACATGATAGAACAAGAAAAGTGAGAAGATAGAACAAAGAAATCCATGTGCTTATACCCAACTTCCCTTACCATTAACATCATACATTAGTATGGTACATTCATCACAATAACTAATCAGTAATGATATATTATTAAATAGAGCCCATATTTTATTAATATTTCATTAGTTTTCTACCTAATATACTTTATCTGTTCCAGGCTTCCCTCCAAAATTTTATTTATATTCCCTTGTTATGTTTTCTTATGTTCATCCTAGCTGTCAGTTTCTCAGCCTCTGATGACTTTGATAATTGCAAGGAGTACTGATCAGATAGGTTTTCTCACTATTGGAGTTTGTCTGATGGTTTTTTCATGATATCATTGGGGTTATGGGTTATTGGAAAGAAGTCCTGAGAGGGACAGTGCCATTCTCACCACAGCATTTCAAAAGTATATCCCGTCAACATGATTTATGCCTGCTGCTATTTACTTTGATCATATGGCTAAGGTATATTTGTCAGAATTTCTCCTGAGAAAAATTATTTTTTATTCCTTTTCTATTCTGTTATCTTTAGATTTAAATAGCTGTTCTCTTTATCTCTCTTGTACTCTTATTATTGTTTATCTGGGAATGGATTCTGGTTTTCTTTCCTTTTCTCATCGAATTAAACACTGGCGAAAAGAGGGAGGGCCTAGGTTATCTCTGCACCCTAGACGTATCACAGAATACATCACAGAGAGAAGTTCAGTAAAAATTTCTTGAGTAAAGAGTTGTTTTTGTGATAAACCAAACTTTTATAACTCAAAACAAATCTTGATGAGCCAGTATCACATATTGAACAATATCTGGAAATAGCTTTTATCATAGCAATGGATATTTCCTTAAATATGTGACCTTATTTTCCATGTTTTTAACACTTAGGGAACAATGACAGAAAAGAGACATTTTCAATATTTTTAAGCAATTAAATGATTTTTTTAAAAATTACATAAACTATATATATGTGTGTGTGTGTGTGTGTGCAATCTGTATAAGTATTTTCATAAGGATATTTATGAAAACTTGATTAGTTTTTGTCAAACTGGAAGTAAAGGATTTTCATGAAGATAAAGTTTCTAGGGGCTGGGATTTAGCTCAGTGGGTAGAGCGCTGCGCTGCAGTCTCTGAGGCCCCGAGTTCAATTCCCAGCACCACAAAAATGGGAGAAGGGCTTGGCAATCCACTCCCAAGGCAATCCTGAAGCACTCAGCCATTGAAAACCCTACGAGGATCGCTATGAGTCGGATACCGACTCGACGGCACCTAACAACAACAACAACAAAGTTTCTAGGAAAACTGTTATGAAACTATTCATGAAAGCAAAATATCTTTTTGTTTGTTTGTTTGTTTGCAGGAGTGGGGGTTGAACCCAGGGCTTCGCGCCTGCATACTTTGCAAGTGCTGGACCACTGAGCTTCACCCCAGCCCTTTTTTTTTTTTTTTTTTTTTACTTTTTTAACTTTTTTGAGACAGGGTCTTGCTAAATTATGCAGACTGCCTCTGGTCTCGAACTTGTGATCCTCCTGTTTCTGCCTCCCGAGCCGCTGGGATTACAGGCATGCGCCACTGCACCCGGTTAAAGCAAAATATCTTATTGATACTGTTTACAATTTCTTCATTAAAAGCAAGGTACTTTAATTACATTAATAAAATAAATTCTGAAATATGTACTGATTCATAAATTATAAACTTTTTTGGTATTGTTATCTGAGACAGTATCTAAAGTTGCTTGTAGGTCTATCAAGATTGCTTCCTGTTCTTTGCATTTCTGTTTTGAATTAGAAAATTAAATTTTGAAGAATATTCCTCTCTTTCCTCTCAAAATAAGGGTAGTATCATTGCCTTTGAGGTGAGTAGTCTTAAAGAGAGCAATGCCATACTTTTGCCAGTGAATGGACATATATTTCCTCAGAGGTTCACTTGTTTCACTTGACTTGAAATGTGACATTTTGCTTTTGTTTGGAGGCAAACTTATCTTTATGATAATATTTGGCCTTCTTTTTGGACTTGGAAATTATTTACTTGTTACATAATAAAAATTCTTTAACATGAAGTTTTTATTCATTCCCAAAATAAAAATTAACAATCTTCATGTTTCATAATTCATGAAATTAGGTATAGTGTTTTTTTAATTTGTTTGTTGCCCTATTGAGCTATTAATACCTCTTTAATTTTGTATGTCTAAATATTTTATATTAAATCAAAGACCAAAGACTTTGCCAAAACAGAAATAAAATAATCAGAACATTTAGCCACATGGAACCACTTCCTCAGAATTTTACTTAACTTTATACACTACTTGTCAAGGGTGTGGAATTTATTGTTATTCAATATCCTGATACATTAAAATATGTAAAACACGGAATAAAAGCAAAAATTGGCCATTATTGCTAAAGTTATATACCACATAAACAACTTATTATTAAATGAATAATTGTCTTCTACCCAAAAAACACAAATAGGTACACACACACACACACACACACACACACACACACACACACACACACAAATTAAGTAAAAGTAATTGATATAGAATTTTTCTCATATAATTTATGAACATATGGTGGATTATACTTGGGCATTAACATTCCTTCTGTCATAATCAACTAT
The DNA here is from genome assembly GCA_007922755.1 of Pedetes capensis. Classification (NCBI taxonomy): domain Eukaryota; kingdom Metazoa; phylum Chordata; class Mammalia; order Rodentia; family Pedetidae; genus Pedetes; species Pedetes capensis. The sequence continues at coordinate 38,112 of VMDO01017940.1, forward strand.
TCTGTTAAATCCTCCTTATCTATTGATATTTTCTCTATGAAATAGCCAACATTTTCCAAAGATAAAGGAAAATTTCTACTCCAGAATGTTTAGTTAATCTGTTTCTGTTTTACTCATGAAGCAAGAGGGAGAAATGTCTTGAATGTTTATGAACAAAGGCTAAAAAATCTTATAGATGATAGCCTGAGTTCTCACTCCATCACTTACGTACTGTGAGAAATAATACAAATTATTTAACCCCTGTTGTTGTTTGGTGCCGTCGAGTCGAGTCCGACTCATAGCAGCCCTCCTAGGGTTTTCAATGTCTGACTGCTTCGGGATTGCCTTGGGAGTGGGTTGCCATGTTCTTCTCCCAAGGGGCTGGGATATAGCTCAGTTGGTAGAGCGCTGCGCTGCAGTCTCTGAGGCCCCGAGTTCAATTCCCAGCACTGCAAAAATGGGAGAAGGGCCTGGCAATCCACTCCCAAGGCAATCCCGAAATAGTCAGCCACTGAAAACCCTATAAGGGTCGTTATGAGTCGGATAACGACTCGACGGCACCTAACAGCAACAACAACATTTAACTCCACTGAGCCTCAGTTTCTTCATCCATAACTGAAATAAATACTAACTCACTTCATAGATTTTCAAAGAAGATTAAATGCAAATGCACATGGAAAGAATAGTATTGACCCCATTGTTTTCACTGGTAAGTAGTAGATATGTAAGGTGGGAATAGGGAAAAACAAATAAGCAAACAAATACTCAAATATTCAGATTTAATAGAAGCTCCAAAGAGATTTTTGGATGCTTCTGTATCCCCATAACCATAAACAGATTGTTCCTGTTTTGTATTTTACTAGCCTAACTTACATCTTCTTTTAGAATCTTTAAAACATAAACAAATACACATAAATACTGTGTACATATTACAAGGGGAGTATCCAAAGGTGGTATATTTTTCCTGAAGCAAACTCTTTCCCTTTGTTAGTCTAGTTACATATCTGAAACAGTGATTGTATATATGTGTCAATGTTAAACATGAAAATCAAAAGCAATCAGTGAGAGGTAAGAGATTAAAATAAATGAAATTAATGATAGTAGTAGTATATGCCAGCCCCATTTTCTAATGTGTGGTATTATCACACATTCAGATGAATTTTTTATGCATTTGAATTCTGTAAAAGACCCACTATTCCTTATTTTTCTTACTTTTATATTTCTTAAGAGTGTTATCTTCAAAAAACGTTCTCTAAGAACAATGGGTAATTAATTTTCAAATGTCACCAATTAGCTGGGTAGGGTCCTTTTCTGCTACATGGATGAAATTCATGGGTAGGCAAGCAGAAGCCCTGCAAGTGCTGGTCTTTGGCAGCACCTGCATCCCTGAATGTGAGTAGTAGGAGCTTACAGAGAGGAGGAGCAGCAGCAAGTGGAGACTTCTAGTGTTACCCTTATTATGTAGGAGTTGAAAATTTCTCAGCCCTTCAACTGTTACAGCTCCCACTTGAGCCCAAAAGATCATAATTCATCCGCCCTTGACAGCAGCTGGCATTACAGCTTCTGGGGGTTGTTGTGTTAGGTGCCGTCGAGTTGGTATCCGACTCATAGCGACCCTCATAGGGTTTTCAATGGCTGTTTCAGGATTGCCTTGGGAGTGGATTGCCAGGTCCTGCTCCCATTTTTGCGGTGCTGGGAATTGAACTTGGGACCTCAGAGACTGCAGCGCAGCACTCTACCCACTGAGCTAAATCCCAGCTCTCGGGGGGTAAGGGGTAGGTATATATATTCTTCAGTATTGACAGTAACTGATGTTGCAACTTCTGGCCATGGCCAGGCCTTGAGACTCCTCAGTTCTAGACAATAGCCTAGGGCATAGAGTGTTTGACACTCTTGTTCTTAATGACTCAATAGCTCTCTGGAGCTCTTGCAGCACCCAGAATCTGCAGTTTCTCCTTTCTGGCCCTGTACAGTCTATTCTCTCTTTTTTGCTATCCCTTTTCTTCTTGCCCTGGCCCCTCTGTAGAACTGTTTAGCTTGCTCTTATTGCTGTGACTGATGTCACTTTTACCACCATTCAGAAAGCAGCTATCATGACATTACTGCTGCTGCTTCAGGTGCTGCCAGTTGCTGGTCGTGCAGTCTTATCTCTTCTTCAACTGTCAAGTAGTCAGCCACTTAATTGCTTCTACAGTTTGGCATTCTAGCTGCTCTGCTCTCTCTGTGCCACTTCTAGTCCTCTGTCTCTGCCACTCCTTTGCTGCTGCCATCATCACTGTTCTGCTGAATCTGCTGCTTCTTTCTTCATGTTACCAGCTCAGTCCATGCAACTAAATATAGGCAAAGACCACTCAAGAGGAAAATTTATTGGGCCCAATATTGCAAAACCAGGGTGCAGCATAAGTGGGTATTGCATAGCCAACTCCCTAAGTGAACCTAAAAACCTGCTTATCCAGCCAAAGAGGAATTTGCACCAAGCACAGAACCTCTCATGCAAATGAACCTTTGTGTTTGTACCAGTCACAGCATAGTCCCTTTTGCCCAGTCACAGCAGTCCCTTTTGCACCAATCACAACATTCCTTCTTCTGGCTGTTCTCTGGCCTGGGTTGGTCAAAAGGTCATCTAGAGTTCACTGTAGGTTGTAATAGCAAAATGTCCAGTACAAACTGCAAACTGAAACCACCACGGCTGTAGCTGCACCTTCAGGACCTAGAGTTGTGCTGCAGTAGCAATTGCCATGTGGCTTCTTGAAAGCACCTGTGAAGTTTTCAATACCATTAGAGTTTATACAAGCGTGGTTTAGATGAGTGCTTGACTGAAATTTCTTTACTTGAAGCAACCAGGGTAGCAAGGGAGAGTGTAACAACTGCTAATTAAGGAGCCAGATCATCCCATCTCCTAACATTGGTGCTTCCTTGCAGGAAAATAAGCAGTAGAATAAGCAAGAATGAAATAAGCCTTATCATTAACACTAATATTGATTTTAACAATGTATTAAGAATACTGCATGCCCAGCATCCCGAAGAGATATGGATCCTCCCAATTTGTCCAAAATTACATATGTATACACATGGAATTCAAGTGATTAAGGACACAGGATTCAAGAGATTAAGGATCTTCTGTAATTGAAGGTTATGTCTTCACTTTTTAGAAAGCCAAAAGCTTAGAGCTGGACCACTCTACTAGTCACTATTCTCATGGTCCAATATAATCAGGAAATATAAGAAAAGCCTTATTTCTTAGAGGTAGTCCATAAAACCAAACTTCTTTTTTTTCTTCTAACCTAGTGAGGTAAATTCTGCAAAGGTGGAAAAAGTTGTAGATATAATATATACACATTTGAAAATTTTGAACATCTATTCAGCTGAAAACAATTATGGTAATTAGATAAAGTTGGGAAAAATTAAAATGTATCTGGGGCACAATTATAAATCATTGAATATATCTACTTTTAAGGAAAACAGGAATTTGTAGGCTGTATACTCATTTATAGGAGTTTGGCTTGATCTTCATGCCCTTAAAGCAACTATTGCAGTGCCTTTATCTTCTCAATACAATAAGTGCAAAGAAAACTTAGGTCATTTTTCTCTTGTGGTTTCTTTTCTAACTTACTCATTGGAAGTTCTGATGTATGGAAATATGTATTTCTACCATATTTGGGAGGAAAAATAATTCAATTGACACTTTCTATGTAGTGATTAATGCTACCTTCCTTTTTCCATCCTTAATATCTGGGTGAAAATAAAAGTGTCCTGTCTTATTTCTGTATAATACACAGAATAGTTGAAAACAAAAACTGTAACATTGTCCTGTCCAGTTTATAATTATATAGTTATATCCGGCAAATATAAGATAAAGTATTGAGTTGAAAGTGGGGATAGAAGATGTACCTATGGAGTTTGATGTTATCTGCATTTTGTGTGAACTGTTGTTGTTGTTGTTAGGTGCCGTCGAGACGAGTCCGACTCATAGCGACCCTATGTACAGCACATAGAAACACTTGTCGATTCTGTGCCAGGCAAACGATCTTATTTATGTTTAAGCCCATTGTTGCAGACTCTGTGTCAATCCATCTGGTGGAGGGTTTTCCTCTTTTGCGTTGACCTGCCACTCTTCCAAACCTGATGTCCTTCTCCAGGGATTGTTCTCTCCTGACTACATGTCCGAAATGTGTAAGATGCAGTTTGGCCATTTTTGCTTCCAAGGAGCACACTGGTTGCACTTCTTCTAGGACAGATTTGTTGGTTCTTTTGGCAGTCCATGGTATATTCAATAGACGTCTTCAGCACCACAATTCAAAAGCATCAATTCTTTTTCTGTCTCTCTTGTTCAATGTTCAGCTTTCACAACCATATGATGCCACTGAAAATACCATGGCATGAGTCAGACACACCTTTGTCTTCAATGTGACATCTTTGCTTTTCAATACTCTAAAGAGATCTTTTGCCACAGCATTTCCTAGAGCAATGCGTCTTTGGATTTCTTGACTGCTGCTTCTACGGGTGTTGATTATAGAGCCAAGCAAAGCAAAATCTTGGACAACCTCAATCTTTTCTCCATTTATTGTGAAGTTGCGTGCTGACCCAGTCGTAAGGATTTTTGTTTTGTTGATGTTTAGTCGTAACCCATATTGAAGGCTATGATCTTTGATCTTCATCAGTAAATGTTTTAAATCCTTTTCACTTTCAGCAAGCAGAGTTGTGTCATCTGCATAACGCAGGTTGTTAATGAGTCTTCCTCCAATCTTGATGCCACGTTCTTCCTCATAAAGTCCAGCTTCTGGGATTATTTGCTCAGCGTATAAATTGAAGAGATAGGGTGAAAGTATACAGCCCTGACGCACACCTTTCTTAACTTTAAACCACTCAGTGTTTCTTTGTTCTATTCGAACAACTGCCTCCTGGTTCATGTACAGATTTCTCATGAGCACAATTAGGTGTTCTGGTATTCCCATTTTCCGAAGTGTTATCCATAATTTGTTATGATCCACACAATCAAATGCTTTTGCGTAGTCAATAAAACATAGATAGACATCTTAACTAGTATAATATTAATTGTAAGTTCTTTATGAACTTCAATGCATATATTGTAATTCTTACCGCTATCACACACATAACAAACACACACACACACAAAATTAAAAAGATAACTAAGCTGGACATGGTGGCACATACCTGTAATCTTTGCACACAAGAGGCTGAGGTGGGAGGGTCATAAATTCCAGGCCAGCCTAGGCTACATAGCAAGACTCTGTCAAAAAAATAGTCAAGATAAAAATTTTTAAATTTCATATAATAAAAGAAGGTAGTTTGAGCAATGTAGGAAGAAAGTATTGAGAAGGGAGGACAAACAAAAAGCAATGATATTATATATCTAAATAAATCCATGTC
>VMDO01017941.1:0-43423 GCA_007922755.1 Pedetes capensis
TGGATGGGAAACTTAGATAGGAAGGGGGGAGGGGGGAAACATAGAGGAGAGTAAGGGGTAACCTATATGTATAATGCTTATCAAATTGCATATATGAAAATTGTCACAATGAAAAGCATGTCAAAATGAATCACATTATGATGTACATTAAAAATTTCTAATTAAAAAAAAAACAGGCAGCACTTTGATAACATGTATAAGAATGCATAAGAAAAAAAGGCTAGAAGGAAATAAGACCAAATTATTAGTGTACTAACACGCTGAAGTTAGGTCAAGAGGGTTTTTCTCTTAGTTTCTAAATGTTATATGATGTAATATTTTTATAATAAAATATTTAATAAATGATATAATTCATGGTGCCTTCAAATTTCAAATATTAAATAGTTTGTGCTCTGGACAATCAAAAATAGATTACTGAATTTTCCACATGCCAGAAGAGATAATGTGTGTTGAAACACCTCATGCCCAGTGAGGTGGTGAAAGCATATTATATATTATTTCCCCTCAATGCTTTTGAGGATTAGGCTGCTATTTAGAATGGCTCTTATCTATGTTGGTGTGTGATATTGAATCCCGCTGAAGGGAAAATTCATGTACCATCAACCAAAACAACTTGGACATGCCCACTGCCTCTTTGCAAATAAAGGAACAACCACCCAGGACAACTACTCTGGCTAGGCCTTCTTGGCATTGTGGGTGGAAGACTATGCTGCACTGAAACACATCAGACCATATTCTTCTGGGCCTGAGTCTCTATGTACATTTGTGTATTTCAGAATTGCCATGTGGTCAAACTGCCACAGAGTGTCCCATCCAAGCTGGCCAAGTGGCTCTCCCAGGAGGGGTAAAAAATCAAACAATCTGCTCAGCACGGTGAGCAGCTTCCTCACCAGGTGGGAAAATCTGGAACAGCCTCACACTGATTTTTTTTATCATGTACCACATAAGCAAATGCTGTACTAAATACATAGTCCAAATACACTGCATCAGGAAGATAGAAACACTGGCATTAACACTCAGGCCAGTGTTCTATTATGTGGATCACAGTCAACTGGAATAAAATGAATATTCTCTACTGCAACTCAATTGTTTCTTATACAGTTTTAATGAGATTCCATTCAGTGGCAGAGCAGTACTTATGTAATTACTCTATATAACTCTGCCAGCAAGGAGGGAATGAGATCTCCTTATCAGGACATTGTGAACCAGCAACACCTCAGCAGACTGCCTCCCTCCATGTGCTGCTGCATTTTGGATAGTCTGGGAGCAGGGCCATAATGTGGAGTGGACACCCAGGTGACCGAACCTTTGGCACTGCCGATTTGCTTCTAGGGATGAGCATTGCATTTTCTTGAGATTTCTCAAGAAAATGCTGTGAGAAAAGAAAGGTGAACTTCAGCTTCTGGGCTGGGTCTTCCTTAGCTGAGCTAGCCAAAGGGACATGGGTGGCTGGGGTGCAGCTGTGCGGCCAGCTTGCCTGCAGCCGCAGACTGGGGTTGCTGAAGGCAGTTTGGCTAGAACCCCAGGACCATTCATCCAGGAAGGGGAGGGAACAGGAGAAGAGTATGGAGACAAAAATAGTTTGTTTGGCTCCTTGAGGAAAACTGTAGGTCAGCAGAAATCAGAATAAATTAAAAAAAAAAAAAAAAAAGCACAGCCGAGACAGACTTAAATCTGGTCTTGAGAAGTCATCTAAATTAGGAATATGGGCCTCTGTCCTCCTGCTGGGGAACCAGCTCCATTGAGGCTTTGTCCCAAGGTTCTCTAAAAATGGCTTTCTTCTCTGCTCTGAGAGGAATAAGCGCAGTGCTGTTCCCAGAGTCTCTGAAATCCAAGGCAATAGCCCAGGGATTCCCCATCAGGCCTGTGCAATGAAGAAATTCAATAGGAGGACAAAGTAGCAGAGTCTTGGTATCCTCTAAAGCGTTCTCAAAGCTTCCTAGGGAAACAAAACTGCACAGGACCTGCCATGGTGGAGTGTGGAGGAAGGCAGGACCATGCACCACGGAGACCTTGCTGGTTGCTTTCTGGGATTCCCTCTGGTAGCAAGCCCACCTGCTGTGGTTTGTCTGTGGTTGGACCAGTTACCCCTCGGTCTCTCTGGTACATGCGTTCCTTCCACATTCACACACTTGCCCTTTCCGCTTTTCTGCCATACTGTTCTGTATGGCTGACTTCCATAGTCCCCCTTACTCATGAAGCCTCACAGATGCTTCTTTGCTTCTCATTGCACCTGCCCTCATAACCACTTCCTTCACAAAAGACAACCTCACACCTTAGGTATACTTTGCACTCCTTGTGTAAATAGGAAGAATGTGTATGAAGTCTCCACACTGTACCTTTTATTTGTTCCCTCCCTGGGTGTGATTATTTGCACTTAGGTGTGTTAATAGTAAAAGTCTAGTGATGACAATACTTAGCACATCTTAACCCCTCAAAGGGTATTCTCAGCTCTTACATGATTTTACAACTTCAGACACAAAATTCACAAAGACTGGTAGGAGTAGATACTCTTCCTATTTTATAAATGAAGAAAAACTAACTCATAGCTGTTAAATCATTTGCCTGAAGTTTGTGGCACAGTTGAAACCAGTTCCCAGGTTTCTTGATACGTACCCAAGGACTCATTCTATGAAAAAGTTCCGTACTCTCTGGGTAGAGGGATCATTAAGAGGAGATTTGGCAGAGTTGAGTTACCCTAGAGGGGCAGACAGCTGAGTCCTATCAGTGCTCAGATTCAATGAAATACCATCAGGAAAAGGGCTATTCAGCTTGTGCTCATCTCTTCCCTCCCTGCTCCTGCTGTCATGGGGGACTGGTGCAGGGCCACATGGACTGGGATCCAGGGTATTGTTATGGGCCAGATGCCCCTCCCTCTCTGCCTACCTGGAGACAGAGGCCTGCTGGAGGGATGAGGCCTACAGCACAAGGCCAAGCTCATCCTTGCCCTCAGGACTGTCCCTAGTCCATTGTGGTGCCATGAGACAGTGATTTAAAGGTTACATTGTTGTTGTTGTTAGGTGCCGTAGAGTCGGTATCCAACTCATAGCGACCCTCATAGGGTTTTCAATGGCTGACTGTTTCGGGATTGCCTTGGGAGTGGATTGCCAGGTCCTTCTCCCATTTTTGTGGTGCTGGGAATTGAACTCGGGACCTCAGAGACTGCAGCGCAGCGCTCTACCAACTGAGCTAACTCCCAGCCCAAAGGTTACATTATAGACCCCAAATTATTCGGTTCCTGGAAGTTCTCCCCTACCCCTAACCCAGGGGCTGAGAGAATATGGTGAGAGTCGAGGGGCCAAAGTCAGATGAGCAACATTAAAGGGTAGGCATAAGAGTGACTCAGCAGAGGGAAAGGGCTGCTCTTCACTCGCCCTGATGCCATCCCAAGAAGCATAGGAGAGAGTGTGTGGAGGTGGAAGGGGGTTGACTCATCCTGGTTTGCCACATCTGAACAACTCCTATGACATTTTCCTTAGCATTTCTGGAGTGGCTCTTTCTACACAGTGTGGTACTTGCCACATCTTCTTTCTCTCGACTTCTCTGTATCATCAGACCAAGGGCAGGCCTTATATTGGGGGGGGGGTGAGAGGAGGCAGCCCACGGTTTTGATGAGACTGTCCCCACTATCCTGCAAGGCCTAAGATGAAATCATCCTTTCTTCTGCAAGTCCTTTTCTTTTCTTTTTCTTTATTCTCTTTCTTTCTTTTCTTTTTCTATCTCTCTGTTTCTCTTTCTTTTGTTTACTTCATTTTTTTTGAGATGGCGTCTTGCCATGTTGCCCAAGCTGATTTATTTTTCTGATTCCTTCCAACCAGCTATATATCTTTTCTTTAAGTGCTCAAAGAACTTACCTCTAAACTTACGCCTTTAAAAAAACAAATAGATATTTATGTAGTTGGTTCATTCTTTCAGACTTTTACAGTATGTTCCTTAGGGGAAAGGACTGTGTCCCACTCAGTATTTACCTACATGGGCCCTGGCAATAATGCCTTGACTATAGTATTTGTTGTTGTTAGATGCCCTCAAGTAAGGTCTGGCTCACAGCAACCCTCACAGGGTTTTTCATGGCTGATTGTTTCAGGCTTGTTTCAGGAGTGGGCTGCCATGTCCTTCTCCCATTTTTTCGGTGCTGGGGATTAAACCCAGGGCCTCAGAGAGTGCAGAGCAGAGATCTATCAATGGAGCTAAACCCCAGCCTGAACAGATGCAAGCTATTTTCTCCTGCTTGCTGTGTTGGGCCTCTTCTGGGGCCTCCCTGGTATTCTCCCAGGCAGTCCTGATCACACGGAGTATCCATCTGGACAGAGAGACAAAAGCTTCCCCTTTCAAGTGTGTGGTGCAAGGAAAGCTGGACAAACTGGCTGGGAGGTCAGATTTCACCTAGTTCAAAACTCTATAATTCTAAAATGTTGAATAAATGAAAATAAAATGCTAGTAAATTTGAAGGGAGAATAATAAATATTGAAATAATGAATAAATGAAAAGACAGTTGGCATGATATACTTTGAGGGAAAATGCCAAAGATTCAGGGCAGGCTTTCTGGGGATGATGTAATTTAAGATGCTCTATGAATAATGGGAAGAACATTTCCTAGACAAAATGGCATACCTCTAGGACAATAGGGTTAGGTTTAGGAAAGGTCCAGACCAATTGAATGCACTGAGTAAATCTGACACACAGAATATGATAAGGGTAATCAGGTAGTCTGAAACAGATGACAATCTGAAGATAAAGTGAACTTGAAGGTACCATGGGTGTGTAAAGGTGAACACATATTTAGTGTACCAATCTTGGAATAAGATTAAGATGGACTCTTGGCTGCCATGCTTAATATCTACATAATATTAGGCAAATTATCTAACCTAAGTTTCAGTTTTATCATGTGTATCTTCTCACATGCTTATAAAGTGCTTAGTACAGTAGCTAGCACTTGCAGCCATAACACTGTGGCATCTGATCCTGTCAGATCTTGGAAGCTAAGCAGGGTCGGGCATAGTTAGTACTTGGATGGGAGACCACCCTGGAACACCAGATACTGTAGGCTTGAGAGAAGGACCCGGCAACCCACTCCTAAAAATCAATCTGTCATTGAAAACCTTATGAATAGCAGAGAAGCACTAACACTAGTGTTTCCCCTGTTGTATATAGGGTCACTATGAGTTGGATACCGACTTGATGGCACCTAACAACAACAACAACAACAGTAGCTAGCGTTCTTCATTTAACAGCAAATATCTTTACACTAGGGCACTAGAAAGCCATGAAGATGCCAATTCCAAAAGGAGTATACAGGAAGAAATTATTAAGCTCAAGGCAGAAATGAACAAAATAGAGACTAAAAGGACAATGCAAAGAATTAATGAAACCAAGAGCTAGTTCTTTGAAAAGATCAACAAAACTGACACTCTCTTAGCCAGACTCGCTGAAAGAAAGATAGAAAAGACCTAAATTTAAAAAATTAGACATGACAAGAAGAATATAACAACAGATACTAATGAAATCCAGAAAATTATCCGAAATTGTACTCCCCCCCAAATGAAAATACAAAAGAAACGGACAAATTGCTTAACACATATGACTTGTCAAAACTAAACCCTAAGGACAAAAGTATTAATTAAATAGATGCATTACTACCACCCAAGTGAGAGGTACTAATAAAAAGTCTCCCAACAAAGAAAAGTGCAGGTCCTGATAGGTTCACAGCTGAATTCTATTAAACCTTTAAAGAAGAATTAATACCTAGTCCCTCAAATTATTTTGGAAAATAGAAAAGGAAGGTATACTTTCAAATTCATTCTACGAAGCCAATATCACCCTGATACCAAAATCAGAGCAGGACTCTACAAAGAAAGAGAGCTATAGACCATTTTCCCTGATGAATATTGATGCAAAAATCCTTCATAAAATTATGGCAAACTGAATTCAGCAGCACATAAAAAAGATCATACACCATGATCAAGTGGGCTCCATGCCAAAGATGCAAGGCCGGTTCAACATATAAAAAGCAATCAATGTAATTCAACAAATCAAGAAACTAGTTGACAGAAACCACATGATCATCTCAATGGATGCTGAGAAAGCATTTGACAAAATGCAACATCCCTTCATGGTAAAAGTCTTGAAAAAATTAGGCTTGGAAGAAACTTATCTCACTGTCATAAAGCCCATCTATGAGAAACCTATAACCAGTTATCATATTGGGGTAAAAATTGAAAGCATTCTTTCTAAGATCAGGAAGAAGGCATGGATGTCCACTCTCTCCTCTCTTATTCAATATCGTGATTGAAGTCCTAGGTAGAGCAATCAGGCAAGAGAAAGAAATGAAAGGAATACAGATAAGAAAAGAAAAGGTCTAACTATCCTAATTCACAAATGACATAATCCTATATCTAAAGGACCCTAAAAATTTCACTAGAAAACTCTTAGAGCTAATTAGCTCCCTCAGCAAAGTAGCGAGATACAAAATTACCACTCAAAAAACAATAGCATTCCTTTACACAAAGTAATGCAAAGTAATAGTGAACACAAAGAAAAGGAAATCAAGACAATAGTCCCATTAAAAATAGCCCACCAAAAAATTAAATATTTAGGAATTAATCTAACCAAAGACACTAAAGACCTCTAAAATCCAAACTTCAAAACCTTAAAGAAGGAAATAGTAGAAGACACTAGAAGATCAAAGGACCTTTCTTGCTCATGGATTGGAGGAATTAATATTGTGAAAATGGCTATACTACCAAAAGTGATTGATGGATTTAATGCAATCTTCATCAAAATTCCAATGATATATTTTGCAGAAATAGAAAATACAATCCTAAAATTCATATGGAAGCACAAAAGACCACATATAGCCAAAACAATCCTAAGCAGGAAAAACAGTGTGGGAGATATCACTATATTTGACTTCAAACCATACTACAGAGCCATAGTGGCAAAAACAGTTTTTGTAGTGTCATAAAAAGTCATGAAGATCAATGGAACAGAATTGAAGACCCAGAGATACACTCACACAATGACAGCCAAGTGATTTTTTTTTTTTTACAAGAGGCTAAGAATGCTTATTGGAGAAAAGATAGCCCCTTCAACAAATGCTGCTGGGAAGAATGAAAACAGATCTATATCTCTCAACCTGTATGAGATCATAGATCTCAAAATAGATCATAGGCATCAACATAAAACTGGAAACCTTAAAACTGCTAGAAGAAAAGATAGGGAACATGCTCCAACACATAGGCATTGACAAGCATTTCCTTAACAAGACTCCAATTGCCCAGGAAACCGCACCAAGAATTGACAAATGGGATTACATAAAACTAAAAAGCTTCTGTACAACAAAGGAAATAACAGAGTAAAGGGAGAGCCCACAGAATAGGAGAAGATCTCTGCATTCTACACATCTGACAGAGGACTAATTTCTAGAATATACAAAGAACTTAAGAAGTCAAACACCAAAATAACAAATAATGCAATAAATAAGTGGGCAATGGAACTGAACAGTTTTCAAAAGAAGAAATATGAATGGCCAATAAACACATGAAAAATGCTCAATATCCCTAGCCATTAGGGAAATGCAAATCAAAACACTGAGATTCCAACTCACTGTAGTAAGAATGGCCAAGATTAATAAAACAAGTAATAACAAATGTTGGTGAGGACGTGGACAAAAAGGAATCCTTTTACACTGCTTATAGCACTGTAAATTAGTTCAGCCACTTTTGAGATCAATATGGAGGTACCTTAGCAAACTAAGAATAGAACTGCCACACAACCCAGCAATATACACTCCTGGGAATATACTCAAAGGAAGATAAGTCATCAAACCACAGGGACACCTGCACGTCCATATTTAATGCAGCACTCCTCATAATCGCAAGGGTATGGGATCAACCAAGATGTTCATCAAGAGAGGAGTGAGTTGAAAAAATGTGGTATTATGTATATAATGGAATACTACTCAGCAATAAATAAGAATGAAATAATGTCATTTACAGCAGAATGGATGGAGCTGAAGAGCATCATTTCAAGTGAATTAATTCAGACTCAAAAAGAGAAATACCATATGTTCTCACTTATATGTGGGAGCTAAATCTAACTTAAAGGAAGAAATAATTATACATAGTTAGATATATAAAAATGAACAATCACATCTCTCTAAGAATGGAAAATACAAGCAGATCAGAAAGAAGAGAGGAAGGGATTAATGGGTAGGAGCAGAGGTTGGGGAAGGGAGGATGAGGAGTGGAAATAATGTAGAGGGGTAAAGAGGGAGAGGAAAATCTCAAAATATAAGATGCAACTATACGAATACATGAAAAAATGGGGGAAGAAAAAAAATCAATGCATACAATTTCCATTACATATTAACTAAAATTCCTTTTTTTCTTTAGTTTATACTGTTCTGTAAAATATCTAAAGTGATGAATGTGTAAGCAAAAGTGATTTAATAGTTGCATAATGGACGTAGCAAATGACTTATTCTTACCCCAGCAACATCTATAAATAAAATAAAACTAAAAAATATCTTTACACACTAGATAATAAGCTAAGTATTTCACACAGTAAGTAGTCAGAAAATAAAAGCTAGTATAATTGTTACTATCTAAATTAACTATGCCTCCTATGCCTACATCCTCCACTCTGGAGCTGAGAAGAGCGAGCATTTTCCTATATATGTGAGGACATTCATTTGCTATTGGTATATTTTGCTAAACCAAAATAAATAAAATTTATCCTCAATTTTAGGTGCACTGTAAACGCAAAGTGAATAATAAGAATTTTCTGAACATCTCAACTCTTTAACACTGTCTTCTTTGGGCACAGCAATGAAATAAAAATGCCAAACGCAGCTTCCTCTCTACCTTGGAAAGTCATTTCCTGATGTGGTACCTAAAGAGACATCTTGAAAGAGACACACATGGGTTATGTGTCCCTCTCCAGGGATAGTCTTCTCCCATAGATATGAAACAGGCTTTGGCAGCTGCTCAGTATCATTAGACCAAAGGCAAGTCAACTGCTTCTAAGGCTTAAAATAAAGTTATCATCTAAAACCAAAAATATGTGGCATATGACCAAGAAAAGAAAGCCCATGGAGATCCAATTATCAGGAGGAATTTCTTGTTGATCTTATGAGGTTTCTACAGGGAATACCTGAAAGCTTGATTTGTTAAGTATGCATGGTATTACAAAGAAGTTGATGAAAAGCACTTGCTTTATGAAAAAGACCATTTGTGTGTGTGTGTGTGTGTGTGTGTGTGTGTGTGTGTGTGTGAAGTTTGATTTTGTTAGGTGTACAACTTCGTAATACATTTCATGAGCAATAAATCTTGGGGGGAAACATATCCCTCCAATAAAGGAACGATTATTCTTCTACATGTTGTATATTTTCCAGGGGATTGTCTCTATTCTGATTACAACCAAGGATAAAGCAGCGACTTCAGGGACCAGTTTCCAGAGGGGATGGTCCTTGCGGGTCCAAGAGAATTAAAGTGTTTTTGGAATTTCAAGTGGATAATCAAGGATCCATTTGGGGCTGAGTTATTGGTGGGAAGTTATCCTTGGACAAGTCAAAGACATAATGCTAAGTAACCAGTACATGCAAACAGGACCATTTGAAAACCTCTTATCACTGTACTCATGAAGCCCTGGATGAAAAGGAGAAGCTGGCACTCACTGCTGCACTGACTAATTAGAATATGATTTCATTATACTCAGAGGAGATCCATTTCCAAACCAACGCTTTGTTTCTCTCTAATCCTGTTTATTTTTAATTGACACAATAATCTCTAGGCCAGATAAGGTATTATCTCTCATAAATTTATAAACCTTTACAAAGGAAATTACTTTGGAGAAATTACTTTAAATTTCAAGAAATTGAAGGGACTTAATCTTGGAATTCATGTTTCTATTTTTAACATTTTAATCTAGTCACAATTTTTTCCCTTTAAGTCTCTTCAAATACGGAAGGTACTAAATCAGCTCTCATACAAATAGCTCATCAGAAGAGGAATCAAAATTTTCTTCTCATTTACTTCCTTTAAATTCAGCTATTTTGTGGAAAGATGTTTAAAAAAATCACACCAATTAAAATACACATGATGTTAAATGACTTTTTGGGGGGGAGGGAATTGAACCCAAGGTGCTCCATCACTGAGCTGCACCCCCAGCCCCTTTTTAATTTTTAATTTTTTTTCTTCGGTACTGGGGGTTGAACCCAGGGCCTTGCGCTTGCATGCTCTGCAAGTGCTGAACCACTGAGTTGCACATCCAGCCCATTTTTTTACTTTTTTTTGGAACAGGGTCTTGCTAAATTATGCAGACTGACTCTGGTCTCGAACTTGTGATCCTCCTGCCTCCGTCTCCGGAGCTGCTGGGATTACAGGTGTGTGCCACTGCACCCAGCCTTATTTTTTATTTTGAGACAGGGTCTCTCTAAGTTGCACGGCTGCCTTTGGCCTCAAATTCTCAATCTTCCTGCCTCTGCCTCCTGAATTGCTGGGATTATAGGCATGCACCATAGCATCCAGCTGAAATGACATATTTTTTTGCTCCAAAGTTTTCAACACATAAGTTACTTAGAAAAATCTGTTCAACTATGAAAAATAGACTGAATGGAGAAATTGCCAAAAACTGGTCAGTCTATGACCCTGTCCTCGGTCATGTTGTTTTTAGATACATTACATTAGTTTTCCCTAATCTGCACTTGCAACACTATAAGGCATCAAACAAAATGAATTTTAAGCCATTTTTCTCTGTTAAAGATGCTACATAGCCCTTTCCTCAGGTGCATGTGTCTATCCAAAAAGTCTGGAAATTATGAGTCTATGAATTTCAGAAGAGGTACAAGCAAGCAGGGGATTACTAATGTCCGTATCTAAAAGCTTTTTCATCTCCGCAACATAGTTCATACTGTGTTCCCATTTCTTCCAATTCTATCATCTATAATAGTGAAGGATTACCATCATCTGCCCTTTATTCTTTTATCTATAATATCTGGAGGCAGTTAAGTCAGTCTTCTTGAGGGCAGTAAATATCTTCCCCCATTATCTCCTTAAAAAGCTGATTCATATGTTTTGCAATTTGCAAAGTATATATACAAAAACTCTCAGAAATCTAAAATGAAACTTTTTTCAGTATGACAGGGGTTGAACCCAGGGCCTTATGCATGCTAGGCAAGTGGTCTACCACTGAGCTGACCTCTACCCCATTATTTATTTATTTACTTACTTTATTTATTTATTTTCTTATAGTACTGGGGTTGAACCCAGGTCCTCCTCTACCACGGAGCTGAACCCTTAGCCTATTTCTTACTTTTTATTTTGAGACAGGGTCTCACTAAGTTATGCAGGCTGCCTCTGGCCTCAAACTTGTGATCCTCATGCCTCTGCCTCCCAAGTAGCTGGGATTACAGGCATGCACCACCATGCCCAGTTTATTTCTTTATTTTTTAATTCTGAGACAAGGTCTTGCTAAGTTGTGCAGGCTGTCTCTGGCCTTGAACTCATAATTTTCTTGCCTCAGCCTCTAGAGTCACTGGTATTACCTGCATGTACCATGTCGTCAGCCTGACAACTACTCTTAACCTTCTTTACACATGTGAAAATTGAGGGAAGTCATGTGTCCTCTATTAAAGTATCTGTGATAATTTCTAGTGAGGTGGCCAAAAAATGCTAAGCAGGAGGTGAAACCCAGGTTCTCTACTCCAGACCCTTGATTCTCTGCACTGCCTCTGAGAAGGCATTTAGTAATCTGTGTTACTTAATTTGGCTTTTCCCTTAGTGCTTCACAGTCATACAGCCCCAAACTGAAGTAACACTCCAGAGACGTTCAGTGAAAGGCTTATCTCTTTGCTTTTTGAATGCTGTACTCCTGACCAACAGCCTTTTAAAATAGCCTTTTCATGGCTAAGTTTGCTGTTCAGTGGTAGAGCACATGCTTAGCATGCATGAGGCCATGGTTCAATTCTAAGCACAACAAACAACACCAGCAACAAAAGAGCCACTTTTCATTGATTATTAAGTCAACCACAAATCTGCTTTGGTTCCTAAAAATTTTTCCTGTATTTTCTTGGGCTATCAAGCAAGCTAGCATATTGTTGCCTATTAATTTACTTCTCCTCCTCAACAGAGTGACATACCAAGCTTATTTCATTTCATCTCATTGTCACAGAACACAAAGTATGTTATTTTTTTATTAACCTATTTTACAGATGAAGAAACTGAGATCGAGAGAGGTTAAGTATATATCATTTACCAAACCACCTGTGAATATTCCTAGAGTACATCTAAGAGAATTTAGATTTTTGTCTTTCAGAATTTACTAAGTACCATTAATGACACAATGTGCGTTCTTTTTTTCTTAAGTAAATTAAAGAAATACAAAATGTCATGCCAAAGAATGATTTACTTGTGTACACAATAGGACCTAGACTATCAGGAAAACCGCTCTTGTAGCCAGATCTCTAACTAACGTAGTAAATGGCACAAAGGTTCTGAACAACACCCTGCAGGCTGGCTCATGCCTTTGAGTGCCGCACATTAGCGTACTGTTGATGGACCTATGCTTAAAGGTAAAGAAAAGGAGTCCAAGAAGCGAGGAAGAAACAGCAACAGCAACAACCAAAAAGGTGAAAGCCAGAGGAGAAAGTCTCTGAGGCAAATGCTTTTTAAAGGAGGGTTCCTTCCTTTGACATTCCATATTGGAATTCCTACTGGTGCTGCCACTGCTGGAGCTGCCCTTCTTTCCCGTGTGGAGGGCTCTGTGACTACAGTTACCAGTATGATAGACACCATAGATACAGAAACATTCTGGGATTCACCTTTGTGTCTCTTTGTGCTGGTTACTTGTGCCATTCCAGCTCCCACCTGGCACATTATCAACACTGATGTCAACACTTCTATCTACGCTCCAAACACAGTAGGAAAAGAGAGTCTTTTCTCACTTCCAGTCCTGCCCTACCCCCAGCCACAACAAACTGCAGTGCTTTCTCACAAACCTGAACAACCTCCAGTGACAAATTACATAAGAAGTCTCTCCCCTTGGGCCTCATAGTTCACTGCCTCAATTCCTTTAAACGGAGCCATCTGTTAACTGAGGACTCGACATCAAAACATTCTTTGATGAGTCACAATTAATGACAAGTACAATGTGAGTACTGCCAGAATGATAAATTTAACACTACTCAAATATTCATCATGGACTAAATAAAGAGCCTTTTAGGTTTCAAAGATGAAATATTTTAAGGTTTATAAAACTACTTGGCTTTAAAAATAAACCAAATACCATGCTGGTAGTTCCAAAGAAATCAAATGGAATCAAAGTAGTCTTAGCAAAGCTGACAATTATGTGCCTGGAAATAATCACAATTGATTCTAATCGTCAGTATAGAAACTTTGCAGCTATAGTGATCACAATGATCCGGGACACAAGACATTGAGAGCTCTGACTTGAATTGGGGCATCAATCACAGTACTTTGTGTCTTTAGACCAGATGATTACCAGAGTCCCTTGCGGAGTGAAATCTCCATCAGCCTGAACATATGATTTAGATCCACAGACATAGACCCTTTTGGCCTCCAAGAAGATTCCATTGACAATGATGTTTTCTGTGTTGAGATTCTGGGCATCTCTGAGATTATTTTCCTGGACATTCTTGTTGTAAACAGAATAGCAAACACAGTAAGTGGATTTACTCAATATTTCTTTTGTCTTTGAATGGGTTTAGTTGGCAAGGCCCATGGTGTGACATGACTGAAAGACGAAGTTATCTGCATTCATATTCACTAAAGGTCCTCAGTAAAACAATTATTTAAAGAAAACGACCTCATATAATGCTAACCAACAGCTCTCCTTAGGTCTGTTTTGCAGTCAATAAAAGATAAATAAAAAACAGCTTAGCAATAATGGAAAGTGGGGAAACTAATGTAACTTAGAACTTGAGTCCCTTTTATGACTTAAGCACTGAGAAGCAAAAGCAGAAAGTAAATTCTAATCTCACTTAGGAAAAACACCAAAACTGTGGAGAACTGTTGCTTGCATTTGTGACTGCAACTTTTGTTCTAACCATAGCTTAAGATAACTATTCATTAGTTATAGATCAACTTTAAGAAGATTAGCCACCAGGGACCCATCTAAGAAATGGGATCTTACAGAGTATGTTTAACTCACAATCCAAACTCCTTATATTACATAATAATATAATAATCCTGTGGTTCCATTTTCTCTGTTCATTTTTTGATAACAATGCTTTTCTGGTTATGGCTTCTGGACATTTTTTTCCTTTTTAATCTGGAAAACAATGCAGCACTAAATATTAATATAAATGCCCATAATGATAGAATCTTGACATGACAAGGTTTTTCAGCTTTGGCATTAGGTTTTGGCCTTTTCTCACATGCTGATGTTTTTCTTTCTTTTTTTAGTTTTCTTTTTCTTCCTTTCTTTTTTTTCGGTACTAGGGGTTGAACCTAGAACCTTGCACATGCTAGGCAAGTATTCCACCACTGAGCTGCACCTCCAGCTTTGCTATTTTTTTTATTGGTAATCTTTTTAGTTAGTATACAACTTAATGGGTTTCATTATGACATTTCCATGCATGCATATGATCATACATTGCTTATGTTTGCACCCACCATTAAACTCTCATGATGCCCCTACCCGCAACTGATCCCCTTCCTCTTCACCCATGGTCCCCATTCTGTGTGCATGTCTTGTTTATGTGTGTGTATGTAAGTATGTGTATATATGTATACATATATATATTTCAATCCAGATTCTGCCTTTGAGAGCAAAATATGGGATATTTCTCTTCCTTTCCACCATTACTTTTTCTTATTACCCTTCCCCTTTTTTCCTTTTCTCCCCTACATAGGCCCCATTCTACTTTCATGACACATATATTAAAATAGTGAATATATATATTGAAATCTAGTATCCACAAATGAGAAAAAATGTAATGTTTGCCTTTCTGGGTCTGGATAATTCACTTAAAATGAGGATCTCTGGTTCTATCCATTATTCTGCAAATGGCATAATTTCATCCTTCTTTATGGCTGAATAAAGCTACATTTTTTTAAATGTGTGTGTGTGTGTGTGTGTGTGTGTGTGTGTGTGTGTGTGTGTATTCTATATTTTTAGTTTTTTAGTTCTATATTTTTAGTTTGTTTTTTGGGGGGAGCAGTACTGAGGTGAGGGGCCTGAACCCAGACCCTTGCACACATTTTGCAAGTGCTCTATCACTGAGCCCTCAGCCCATTTTAAATTTTTATCTTGAGACAGGGTCTTGTGAGTTATACAGCCTGCCTCTGGCCTCAAACTCGCAATCCACTTGCCTCTGCCTCCTGAGTCACTAGAATTATAGGCATGTGCGACCATGCCCAGCTATATTTTTAGTCTTTTGAGGAACCTCCATACTGATTTCCATACTGGCTGTACTCAATTACATTCCTACTAGCAGTGTATAAGGGTTTCTTTCTCTCTACATCCTAATGATAACCTAGGGTAGCCCAGAACTCCCTATCCTCCTGCCTCAGCCTCCTGAGTGCTGAGATTACAAGTGTGTGCCATTTTCCCAGCAAGCAAATACATATCCAAAAGCCAGCCTTCAAAGGAGAGGAGACATTACCTAAAGGCCAACTCTAGATGGTGATGATTCTCTTTTGACCTTTCATTTTGCCTAATTCCATGTTGTCAAGTGCTGACAACATTGTGTTTTATGACTGAAGTCTTTCTGCTTTGGGTCCTGTCTAGAAGTGGCAACCTAGAGTCACTAAATAAGTGAAAACATGATGATTTATAGCCCGTGGTTCAGAAGACTCAGCACTGGCAAACTCAACATGACTGCATGCAGAAGACTAAGAAATAAAGAACAAAGAAAGAGGGTATGACTGAGTTAAGGTTTGGATTGAGGAAGAGCACCAGAGAAGTACTAAGGGAGGTGACTGAGTATAGAAAGGGATGAACAGTGGCCTGGCACCCAGTACTTTTTGACATGGTGATTTGGAATTCTGGCTGTATTTAGCTCATAACCCTTTTGGGCTAAGGACACAGAGTACAAAGGCAAAGCTTGGAGAGGGTTTAGAGACTTTTCCTAACTCTGTTCTATATTAATTGCCTTCTACCCCCCAAGAATTTTATAGAACTAAGATCATGCATTTCAATGACCTTTCAAACCATATGACTTGCACTAAGATAATATCTCCGTGTGTGTGTGTGTGTGTGTGTGTGTGTGTGTGGTATGTGGGAGTTGAACCCCAGGCTTCGCACATGCTTTGCAAGCATTCTACTGTGAATGGCACACCCAACCCAGTTTTACTGTTTGTTTTGAGGCAGGTTCTCACTAAGTTACACAGGCTGCTCTGGCCTCGAACTCATGATTCTCCTGCCTTAGCCTCCCAAGTTGCTAGCATTATAAGAATGCACCACAGTGCCAGGCTTAATATCCATCTGTTATTGATGACATGCCAGGTACTATACATTTATTGTGCCTAACTGTGCAAAATAAGTGTTAGTACTACATTTCTATTTTATGACTGAGGAATCGAAGAGGTCGAATAAATTGCCAAGATCTTACACAGCTAACATGTCTAGGTTGGGATTTGCATCCAGGTCTGTATTACATCATCTAAGACTAAACTTAATTTCTTAGTATGTCTAACAACAACAACAATGCCATTCTATATGAAGTTATGAAAAATTATTTTTTTAAAGAAGCATTTTTTTTTTAGATTCAAAGAAGTATACATGAAGAGTAGTATTAATGTGTTAAGTATGGCTATCAGAGGCTGAGATGTAGTTCAGTGGTAGAGAGATTACCTAATATGCCCAAAGCCCTGGGTTTGAACCCCAGTGGGTATGGCTATTAGGGACTATAAAATTCCAACTCAGTTTAGGTAATATTTTCCTATAAATATCACTGAAAGGGCTTCATATGTATAAAGCACTGGGTTGTGAGACAGAAAGAAATAAAAGTCACAGTTCTTGCCTTTTAAGAATTTATTAACTGATTGGGCAGGATATGAAACAAGTAACAATAGTGATAATTACCTTTATAACAAAAGTAATATCATAAAAGAATAGATGATTAATTACCAAATCAATCTCATTTAAGGCTGAGAAAAGGGCAAAGTTCAATGGTCTGGAAAGGATGCAGGCTGAGGCTGATGGCATCCTGCCAGGGAGAAAGGGGCTCTGCCTTGGAGAGAAGTGGGGACAGAAACAGAAAAAGCCTGCTGCTTGGAGCAGAGGGCTTGAGGACATGAGGGGCTGGGAGGTAGTTGGAAAGGCATTAGAGAAGCTGATGTTGGAGGCTTTGGGGGGTGGGCTAAGTAAACTGGGTTTAATTCAATAGGCAGAGGGGAATCAGGAATACTTTTTTTTTTTTTGGTGTGTGTGTGTGTGTGTGTGTGTACTCGGGGTTGAACCCAGGGCCTCGTGCTTGCATGCTTTGCAAGTGCTGGACCACTGAGCTGCCCCCTCAGCCCATTTTTTTACTTTTTGGGACAGGGCCTCACTAAATTAGACTGCCTCTGGTCTCAAACTTGCGATCCTCCTGCCTCTGCCTCTTGAGTTACAGGGATTACAGGCATGTGCCACCGTGCCCGGTCAGAATACTTTTGATCACAGGATTCCTATGGTATTCTAGGGAGGTTTCTCTGGCTGGGGATGTAGCTCAGTGGTAGAGTGCTTCCCTAGCATGCATGAGGCTCTGGGTTCAGTCCCCAGCACTGCACCTCTCCCTGCCCCCAAAAAGAGAGATTTCCCTAGCAGCAGATGGTGGAGTTTGGAGAGGAGCAGAGGGAAGGCAGGAAGAAGAGTCGGGAGCTGACTGTAGAAATAGCCCAGATAGCCAAAGAAAGCAGAGGGAAAGAGGAGGAAGATATTTCAGTTTCACTCTGATGCTACTGATTTAGAGTGACATGGACATGCGTCTGCTTCAAACTGGTGTAATTAAGAGGAAGATTTTGGGAAAAAAGGAGCACAAAGAACTTTGGATGAGATTTGAGTTAAATTAAAATTATTTAATTTTATGGTTTGTGGCATTTTACAGGTTATACAGGCTTACAGAAACGTGTTCACTTATCCCCATAACACCCACAAGTTAGACAAGTCTGGCATTATTTCCGCTTTTCAAATGTTGATACTGAAGTTTAAAGATCAGTAATAACTAAGACACTTTAGGACTAAGAGCTGCATATAATGAATGGGCTTCTGATTCTATCTATGCATTTGCTATTTACCACACTAATATAAGAAAACAGAGGTTTTTTTTCCTACGGGGGGATAAGTTTTAGTTTTTTTTCTTCCTCATGGAAAATTTCAAACATACAAAAAAGTACAGAGAATCATATAACTCCCATGTACCTAGCACCCATCTTCAAGAATAACATACTTGTCTCATCTGTACTCTACCCATCCCCAATTATTTGAAGCAAACTCCCCAAATCATATCATGATTCTTTTAAGTTTAAGGCCCAGGTGATTACAGATGTGTGCAACCATACCCAGCTTGGCTTCAGATGATATTTTTAGGAACTCAAAATCAGTTGTGTCCCTTACAAATAGATGTTTCCTCTCTTTAGCTTTCATTGTAAAACTAAGCAGGATGTGAGCTGCCCTAAAGAACACTCTTTTCCTTACTAAGAGGTGGAAAAATCAGAAGCAAAATAATTGACCCCTTTCTCAGAATTGTCTGGGAATTTCATTTTTTTCCCAAAGCTGCCTCTGTTAAATGAAGAACTAAATATATTTCTTTTGTTCCCTTGGTTCCTGTTCTGTTATTATTATTATTTTTTCCAATGCTGGAAGGATAGCAATCATTTATTGTAGGCTTCCTAAAGGTGGTTCTAACTGGATGCTTTGTATGTGGGTATGAATTTATATTAGACGGACGGCATTAGTGGCTAGTCTAGAGGAAATTGTTTCTCTCTATACTCTGCAGGAAACATATATTCTTATGTTTAACAAGCTTTTCCTTCATTACAAAAAGACTTCTTTTGCTAAAAACATGATCATTTCACAATCACTTATTTTACATTGCTTAGGAGAAAAAAAAAATCTGTTTTTTTTTTTGTGGTACTGGGGGTTGATCCCGGGGACTTGCGCGCTTGCATGCTTTGCAAGTGCTGGACCACTGAGCTTCACCCCCAGCCCCCTTTTTTTTTCTTTACTTTCTGAGGCAGAGTCTCGCTAAGTTATGCAAACTTCCTCTGGTCTGAACTTATGATCCTCCTGGCTCTAGGGCCTCCCAAACTCCTGGGATTACAGGTGTGCGCCACCACGCCCAGTTATAATCTGGTATTTTGAAGCTAACTGAAAGACACCGAAAAATCTGTTTTCACCAAAATCCTATAAATTGTCCTTTTATTCTGATTTTGTATCTACTTTATAAACATTATGTATCATAGAGTGAGATCTGAACTGTATGAGGATGGATTATATCTAAAGGCCTTAACACATATTTAAAAGGATATAGTTTGATCCCAAAGAGAGGTTTAGATTGTCTTGATTTTTGATCAGTGAGAATTATATAGCCATGGAGATTCATTCATTCATTCGATCATTCATTCAACAAATATTCACTTAACACCTACTATGCCAGCTCACTTGCAGCCGTACCGCTGTGGCGTCCAATCCCATCAGACCTCAGAAGCTAGCAGGGTCAGGCCTGGTTAGTACTTGGATGGGAGACCACCTGAGAACACCAGATGCTGTAGGCTTGGGAGAAGGACCTGGCAACCCACTCCCAATAAACAATCAGCCACTGAAAACCCTTTGAATATCAGAGAAACACTGACAATAGTGTTTTGCCTGTTGTACATAGGGTTGCTATGAGTTGGACACCGACTTGACAGCACTTAACAACAACAATATGCCAGTTCAGGGTGTGGTTCTGAGGATATAAGGATGAATAAGACAGATATGGTCCTCCTCCAAGAGTAGACTTTCTCCATGTAAATTTTTTTTTTCAGCCCTAAGGGTTGAACTCAGGTTCTCACACATGCCAGGCAAGGGTTCTACCACTGAGATGCACTTTCAGCTCCTTTTTCATTTTTTGAGATAGGGTCTTGTTAAATTGCACAGGCTGCCTCTGGCCTTGAACTCCCCATCCTCCGGCCTCAACCACTGGGATCACAGGTAGGCACAATGGTGCCTGGCTATTGCCATATTTCCATCCGTGAAAAGTATCATCACTCAGAAACATTGGAAGGCTTTCTTAAAAAGGACTCATTTCAAACCTCTGAGCCAATATAATCGATCCCTGAGAGGACTATATGTTGTCCATAGCCAAATCCATAAGACTTTCTCAGACAGACCATATGCCGTTGAGGGCTATAATAATTAACTGGATATTTCCTGCTTGTTTTTATTTCATGTACTTATTAGATATTTAATCACTTATTTATTCATCAGATATTTCTAGAGAGCCTTCCATGTGCCATATATGCTGCCACTAGACAGAAATGTGGACAAGATAATTCTCTGCTCTCCTGATAGGAGACAGACAAAAAGGCATTTTCAATGCAATGCAGTAAGTAGAACAATAAGGAGAAAGGGCAGGGTACTATGAAAGCACATAACAAAGTCCCTAGTTAAAGTGGGACGCAAAAAAAAGAAAGTTTTCTCACTGGAAATAAAGTCTATCATGACTCCTTAAGGGTGTATGGGAACTGGACAAGTGAAGAGTCAGGGAAAGCATTCTAGGAAGAGAATGGCACGAACAAGGGTTTGAGGTCTGGAAATCTCTGAATGCCAGCTTTTTCAGTGTCTTTTTCTTTTTGATCTCCTATCCAGTTGTGCCCCCACATGTCTGTCAGCTTCTTGTGCTGTGGGGGCTTATGTGCTACGGTGACGCTGAAAACTATGCCACTGATATTTCAGATATCAGCAGCGCCACCCATGGTGGACAGGTTTCAGCTGAGCTTCCACACTAAGACAGAATAGGGAGAAGGATCTGGCAGCCCACACCTGAAACAATTTGCCATTGAGAACCCTATGAATGGTAGAGAAGCACTGTCAAATACAGTGCTGGAAAAAGAGCTCCCCAGGCTGGAAGGCATTCAGAAATGACTGGGGAAGAGTTGTCTCCTCAAAGTAGAGTCGACTTTAATGACAGAAATGGAGTAAAGCTCTTGGGACCTTCTTTTGCTGAAGTGGCATGACTCAGAATGAGAAGAAACATAGTACCTGCAACACTGGGCTCAACCTAAAAAGATTGTGTGCATGGCACAGTGTCAGGCAGCATTTCATTCTGTTATACACAGGGTCACTCTGAGTTGGACCCTACTCCATGGCATGTAACAACAACAACAACAACAACAACATCTAGTTGTACAGAAATCACACATTCACTTAATTTTCTACTTCTACTCCTCCTGACCAATTTTCTAGAAGTAAAGTCTAATTGCTTTTTGTTCCTTAGAACGGTCCTCCCTTTTCTTTCTCTTTTTAGAAAGCATTGCAGTTTCTGTAAGATTTTCTGGAGAAGGACCTTGCCATATTCATCTTGAGAGTTCTGGTCACTGACAGGGTGTTTGGTATGCACTAGGTCTTTAACAAATATTTAAAGAATCAAACAGCAAAATTTAACTGCTCACTAGTTCTAATATGCATAAGGAATGTGGTATAAGACACAACCAGCTCCAGGTAGTTCTGACTTAAAAATCACAGAGAGCCTATATTGTAGCCCAAGAAATCAAAAGCTTACTTTTTATTTGAAATCAGTCAATAATTTTTTACCTAATAATTTATGTCTGGATCTTTTTTATTGCTCAAAGCAGGTTCACAGAACAATAACTAATACTCTGTGTCTTCTGATAACCATCCCCAGGCGCCATTGAGCCATTTGCCCAGGCACCCACTGACATAAAGGTGAGAACCCCGGGCTGCTCAAGCCCTGCCCAGTGATGTGGATTGTCTTTCTGGTCTAATGTGCAGAAAATTGCAGAACACCCAGAGCAGTGAACCATGAGGAATGACAACAGATTAGATAAGCAGAGAGATAAACTAGGCATTGCCCAAGGGACACTAACAAGTGAAGTGACCTTCGGCTCTGCTCTTAAGTTAGAGTTTTCAAAATTCATCTAAGCTAGAACATGTCAGGGTACACCAGAAAGATCAGAACTTCCTAGTGGCAGAAAGTAGGAGAGGGTAAAATTAACAAAGAATGAAAATATGTAAAGAGTTATTTGCTTCAATATTTAAATTACTATTTCAGCAGTGAAGAGCTAAAACAAAGAGGGGATAGGGAGAGGGGGAGAAATATCTTGACTATCAATAGAAATAAACAAAACAGATGAAAACTAGGAAACCATAGTTTGCCCCAGCAGAGGTATTCTTGGCAAATAAAATGCAGGGCCAATTATGAAAGCAATCCAGAGAAGAGGAAAAACTAAAGTACCATAAACATTTCAAAGATGGTTGATCTCACTGGTGATCAGGAACCTAGATTAAAACCACAAGATACCACTTTACATGCAAGTGATGAGCAAATATTAAAGACTGACAATTACAATGATAACCATAAGACATTGCTAAAATTAAAGAAGACCTGACAAATGGGGGTTATAGTACATTTATAAATTTCAAGACGCAATATTGTTGTTAATTCTTCCCAAATTGATCTATAGATTCAATGTAATAGAAGAGAT
The DNA here is from genome assembly GCA_007922755.1 of Pedetes capensis. Classification (NCBI taxonomy): domain Eukaryota; kingdom Metazoa; phylum Chordata; class Mammalia; order Rodentia; family Pedetidae; genus Pedetes; species Pedetes capensis. The sequence goes on from VMDO01017941.1 coordinate 22,647, forward strand.
CTCTTCCAATTAATCTTTAGATCCAATATCTTGTTGTTGTTGTTAGGTACATACCTGTAATCCCAGCACGGGTAGAGGGAGGAGGGGCAAGTTCAAGGGCAGCCTGGACTACACAGTGAATTCCAGGCCAGCCCAAGCTACATGAGACCCTGCCCCCCAAAAACAAAAATAAATAAAAACTGTAAATAAATAAAGTGTCTATGTACATGTTGTTGTTAGGTGCCATTGAGTTAAGTCCAACTCACAGTGACCCGATGTACAGCAGATTGGAACACTTCCGGATTCTGTGCCAGGCAAACAATCTTATTTATGTTTAATCTCATTGTTGCAGACACTGTGTCAATCCATCTAGTAGAGGGTTTTCCTTTTATTTGTTGACCTGCCACTCTTGCAAACATGATGTCTTTCTCCAGGGACGGATCTCTCCTGACTACATGTCCAAAATATGTAAGACGCAGTCTGACCATTCTTGCTTCCAACGAGCACTCTGGTTGCCCTTCTTCTAGGACAGATCTGTTGGTTCTTTTGGCAGTCCATGGTATTTTCAATAGATGTCTTCAGCACCATAATTCAAAAGCATCAATTCTTTTCCTGTTTCCCTTGTTCAGTGTCTAGTGTTCACAACCATATGATGTGACTGAAAATACCATGGCATGAGTCAGGCGCACCTTCATCTTCAATGTGAAATCTTTACTTTTCAATACTCTAAAGAGATCTTTTGCCACAGCTTTTCCCAGAGCAGTGTGTCTTTTGATTTCTTGACTGTTGCTTCCACGGGTGTTGATTATAGAGCCAAGCAAAGCAAAATCTTGGACAACCTCAATCTTTTCTCCATTTATTGTGAAGTTGCATACTGACCCAGTCATAAGGATTTTTGTTTTGTTGATGTTTAGTCATAACCCATATTGAAGGCTGTGGTCTTTGATCTTCACCAGTAAATGTTTTAAATCTTCTTCACTTTCAGCAAGCAGAGTTGTGACATCTGCATAACGCAGGTTGTTAATGAGTCTTCCTCCAATCCTGATGCCGCGTTCTTCCTCATAAAGTCCAGCTTCTTGGATTATTTGCTCAGTGTATAAATTGAAGAGATAGGGTAAAAGTATACAGCCCTGATGCACACCTTTCTCAACTTTAAACCAGGCTGTGTTTCCTTGTTCTATTCGAACAACTGCCTCCTGGTTCATGTACAGATTCCTCATGAGTACAATTAGGTGCTCTGGTATTCCCATTTTCCAAAGTGTCATCCATAATTTGTTATGATCCACACACTCAAATGCCTTTGCATAGTCAATAAAACATAGATAGACACCTTCCTGATATTCTCTGCTTTTGGCTAATATCCACCTGACATCAGCAATGATGTCCCTGGTTCCCCGCCCTCTTCTGAATCCCGCTTGATTTTCTGGTAATTCCCTGTCTATATACTGCTGCAGTCCCTTTTGAATGATCTTTAGTAAAATTTTGCTTGCGTGTGATATTAATGATATTGTCCAATAGTTTGCACATTCAGTTGGATCCCCTTTTTTGGGAATAGGCACAAATATGGATCTCTTCCAGTCAGTTGGCCAAGTAGCTGTTTTCCAAATCTGTTGGCATAAACATGTTAACACCTCCAGTGCTGCATCTGTCTGTTGGAACATCTCTATTGGTATCCCATCAATTCCTGGAGCCTTGTGTTTCACCAGTTCTTTCAAGGCAGCTTCCACTTCGTCCTTCAACACCATTGGTTCTTCTTCATATGCAACCTCTTGGAATGGTTGGTCATCTACCAATTCTTTCTTGTATAATGACTCTGTGTATTCTTCCCATCTTCTTTTGATGTTTCCTGCATCATTTAATATTTTCCATGTAGAATCTTTCACTACTGCCACTCAACGCTTGAATTTTTTTCTTCACTTCCTTAAGCTTGAGAAACACAGAGTGTGTTCTTCCCCTTTGGTTTTCTGTTTCCAGCTCTTTGCACATGCCATTATAATATTTGTTTTTGTCTTCTTGAGCTGTCTTTTGAAATCTGTTTAGATCCTTAACTTCATCATGTCTTCGCTTTACTTTAAATGCTCAGTGTTCAAGGGCAAGTTCCATCGTCTCTTTTGACATGTAATTTGGTCTTTTCTTTTTTCCTTGTCTGTTTAATATCTTTTTGCTTCCTTCTTGAATGAGATCTTTTATGTCATGCCACAACTCATCTGGTCTCTTATCATTTGTGTTTAATGCATTAAACCTATTTTTGAGGTGGTCTCTGAACTCAGCTGGGATATACTCAAGGTCATACCGTGGCTCTCATATACTTGTTCTAATTTTCTTCAGCCTGAGTTTGAACTTGCATATGAAAAGTTGATGGTCTGATCCACAGTCAGCACCAGGTCTTGTTTTGACATTTGATATAGATATTTTCCATATATATCTTATATAAATATGATATCTCACACACACACATATATACAGATTTTGAAAGGTGGCAGTCTTCTCTGAGCTTCAAAATAGTATACTCCCCATGGATTGCATGAAGGTTGTAGGACAAGGGAACAGGAAATACCATCACCATTTTTGACCAAGAAGAAACACAGGTAGTGATACACAAAGCTATTGGATGACTTCTGTCTACCCCAGGAAGTTCCAAATGGATTGACATGAGGCATTCATGGGGATACTCTCACATTTTTTGTATACTTTCTGTTTGATTAAGAATGTCCAGAGTGATCCCAGCTTACTTTTACCCATTACTCTTTATGAATAGTAGATAATCCTGGGAAGTGTCCCAGAATAGTGAAATAGTGAGATAGTGTTTCTATTTAGGAACAATTAAAAAAAGAAGTAACACAGAAGTTGGGCTATGTGAAAATCTAGACTTCGCCAGGTGTGGTGGCACATGCCCATAATCCCAGTGACTCGAGAGGCAGAGGCAGGAGGATTGCAAGTTCGAGACCAGAGGCAGTCTGTGTAATTTAGCAAGACTGTGTCTCAAAAAGTAAAATATGGGCTGGGGGTGCAGCTCAATGATACAGCACTTGTAAAGCATGGAAGTGTGAGGCCCTGGGTTCAACCCCTAGTACTGAAAAAAGAAAAAAAGAAAATCTAGACTTCATGAAAAAACCAGCCTCTCATTGGAGAGCAGGGCACTTGGGGTAAGAGAACAAGGACATAGGAGATTGTAATGGAATTCCATGTCTGATGCACTCTCAGAATCCCATATGCTCCATTTGAATTCCCCCAGTTAACACTTTGAAATACTAGTCTATAAACTTAATTAGTTATAAGTATAATTTCCCAAGATGCTTGTTTACTATTAATGTAGCATCATAATGCTTTTAATAAGGTATTCTGGCCCTAGTTTGCCTCCAAAGAAAAAACTCAAAGCCAGTCCACGACACTTAACGCTTAAGTCACTTCTCCAAATCAATAAGACCCACCTCTGCTTAAGTATAAATGGGACTCCAATTACCTCAGCTCTTTTAATACAGGACTTCCCCTTCTACTCTTGCACAAGTCCTTCAAAAGTTGATACTACAGATTGGAATGAGCGATAATATCATTGCTATTAGAAGAACAAACGTGACCATCCTTAGGAAGAATTAGTATTAGGTAAAATAACTTAGCATTTCTAACATGATATTCCCCAATAAGTCTTCAAACTAACATTTCCCTATTTACCTCTTAATGTCCTTTATGCCACCACTTAAGTCATTTGTTTCTTAAATACTTTCTTGATGGTGGTTTTACTTTTGTTTTGGGATTCTTTTTTTTGTTCTCAAGACTCGGTTTCACTATATAGCCCAGGCTTGCCTCAGACTTGCAAGCTTTCTGCCTGAGCTTCCTAAATGTTGGGATAATAGACATGTGCCACTGTGCATGGCTTGCCTCTGGTTTTAATTAAAACCTGGCCCCTGGCTCTCTTTCAATATTCCCTTGGCTTGTGCGGCTCAATCTTTCTACTTGGACACCCCTGTCTCTTGACAATTTTCCTCCTTTGGTGAATAATCACTGAAAACACAAGCAGTCAAATCATATATCTGAAATCAGTCTATTTGGTCTTAAGACTGGTTTGTGAATTCATTCAAAAATATTTACTGAGTACCTATCTTGCCAGGTACCATGCTTATGACTACAGATGAAGTAGTAAGCAAAATGGTATAATCTGTATTCTGTTTGAATTTATAATGATAATCAGTGTGTCTACAAATCTTCATATCACCTGGACAGGGTGGTGCACACCTGTAATCTCAGAGACTCGGGAGGCTGAGGCAGGAGGATTTCGAGTTAGAGGCCAGAGGCAGCCTGTGCAATTTAGTGAGACCCTGTGTCAAGATTAAAAAATAAAAAATGGGTTGAGGTTGCAGCCCGGTGTGTAGAGGACTTGCAAAGCACATGTGAGGCCTGGGTTTGGCCCCCAAGTACAAACAACCCCCCAACAAAAAACAAACAAAAACAAAAACAAAACAAATCCTTGTATCTGTATAAGTGTACAAAGGAAAATTCAGGAACTCTGGGAGAGTGTATTATGAGGGAAACCTGACCAAGTTGGTGATGGGGGAGGGCTTTCTATAGTCTGAAGGAAGAATGGGAATAGCTAAGTGAAAGGGAAGTGAGAAGAGCTCTCCATCCATGAAGAACAGAGATGCAAAGCACTTGAATCAGAAAAAAAAAAAAATGAGGCATACTCCAGAAAGTGGAAGAAGATGAGAATGGTGGAGCCCACATAGGAGGGCATGGGGAGGAGCAGGTAGGACAGATGGTGCAGGGCCTTGGAGACCATGTTAAGGACCTGAGGAGTGATCCTAAATGTAACAGGAAGCCACAAAAGAGTTTTCAAGCAAAGGAGTGACTGGAACAGACTGTGAGTGATTGGAAGGGAACAAGAGTGTAGGGAGCAGTTAGGAAGCTCTTTCAGAGGTGCTGAAAGATATGAGATGTGGACAGATTCCACAGCTCTCAGGAAGTATCACAGATAGGATTTGGTAAAGGAAGGACCTCAGTGATGATGGAGAGGAAGGCACTGGGATGGTTCACCTTCTGGCTTGTCCATAGGTGACAAAGTTTCCATTTACCAACATAGTAGTTGCAGTGATATTGCCTAAACACTTCTGTAGTGAAGAAACAGGATAAAAACCCACACACTTTCACACTTCTCAGGAACAGAACCATCAGCTAATGTTTATACAACAAGCTTTAATGAGCTATCAATTTTCTATACTAACAATAAGGTTAGGGGAGTTCTTAGAATCATTTTGATTATGGAGAGGAGAAAATATCTATAGTAGTAGAAAAATGATAAGGTTGTCAGAGAACTTTATAGATATCATGTACTCCATCTAATTAAAGAAGAGAAGAAAAAGTTTTGCTCATAGCAAAAGTAAATGCTTTCATGTGGAAGGAAGCCTGCATAGCACAGAGTTTACATTTTTCTCTCTCTTTTATTACTGTTTTTCATTGTAGAAAACAAAAAGCAGCACTGGAGAGCTTTTATTTTATTTTATTTTATTTTGAGACAGTTTTGCTGTATTGTATAGCCTAGCGTGACCTCAAACTGCTATGTAGCCCAGGCTGGCCTTAAACTCAATCTTCCTGCCTCAGCCTCCCAAGTGCTGAGATAACAGGCATATGCCACCAGGCTGAGCCCTGGAAAACTTTTAAGTGTATCTTGATTTAAAGTTTCACTGGGAGCCAGGTGTACTGGTTCACACCTGTAACCCCAGTGAAGGGGAGGGAGCCAGGAAGACAGAGTTTGAGGCCAGAGGCAGCCTGTGCAACTTAGAGAGACCTTGGCTCAAAATAAAAAACAAAAAAATGGGCTAGGAGTGCAGCCCAGTTATGTGTGAGGCCCTGGGTTTAAACCCCCAAGTACCACTAAATAAATAAATAAATGACAAAAAAATTAAGTTTCACTGGAAAGGTGTCACTTACAGAAAATTTTGTAAAATTAACCCTGGTCCTCCCTAAGTGTTAGGAAGAAAACTCCAGCCAGATATCATTTTGTAAGTCTTAAATGAGTAACTGGGCTGGAATTTAGCTCAGTTAGTAGAGCGCCGCTGTGCACTCTCTGAGGTCCTGGGTTCAATTCCCAGCACCACAAAAATGGGAGAAGGACATGGCAATCCACTCAAGGCAATCCTGAAACAATCAGGCATTGAAAATCCTATGTGAGTCATTATGAGTCGGACACAAGTTGACAGCACCTAACAACAACAACAACAACAAATGAGTAAGCAGCTTAAAATACCAAATGGATACTGTATTGGTTTCTGCTTAGGCCAAGTAAGTCATGGACTAGAAAATGGCACAAAACTGCAGGCATACAAATATAGCATGCTGACTGTGGAATATCTAAGACACGGCTGTTGAGGACTGCATAGGATTCACGGAGCAGACAAAGAAAAGAAAGAAGAGAGAAGAGAAAAGAAAGGAAGGAAAAGAAAAGAAAAAGGAAAGGAAACCTTATTTTACGTATAAGGAGCTAGTCAGCATCCTTGCTTTCTGTGCGGAGGAATCAATTTTTGTTCTTCACTAGGGAAGAACTTCAGGAAGCCTCCCAAGAATTTTTTTTTTTTTTTTTTTTTGTATTGGGGGTTGAACCCAGGGCCTTGTGCTTGCATGTTTTGCAAATGCTGGACCACTGAGCTGCACCCCCAGCCCTTTTTTTTTTTTTTTACTTTTTGAGACAAGATCTCACTAAGTTACACAGACTGCCTCTGGTCTCGAACTTGCAACCCTCCCGCCTCCGCTTCCGCCTCCAGAACGGCTGGGATTACAGGTCTGCACCACCATGCCCGACACTTGAAGAAAAATTTTAAAGACTATTTTGAACCTTCAAAAATTATATTTTAAAAGATTTGCAAAGGAAAGATAATAGAAAACAAAAAGAAAATAATTTCTTTAAAGCCAAGTTTTGTATGGTTTCCAAGAGCAAGAGGTAAATTTCTTTATTTATCAGGGTATGTTGTTGTTGTTAGGTGCCGTCCAGTCGGTATCCAACTCATAGCGACCCTCTGTACAACAAGGGAAACACTATTGTCAGTGCTTCTCTGCTGTTCATAGGGTTTTCAATGGCAGATTGATTTTTGTGAGGAGGTTGCCAGGTCCTTCTCCCAAGCCTACAGCTTCTGGTGTTCCCAGGCAGTCTCCCATCCAGGTACTAACCAGGCCTGACCCTGCTTAGCTTCTGAGATCTGACGGGATCGGATGCCACAGGGCTACCGCTGCAGGTTATCGGGGTATAGGACTTAATATTTCAAAAAACATTTATTGATGCTAATGTGAACCTTGGCTGAAAAAACGGCATTCATTTGCAAACTAAATTCTTCCAAGCTCATTTTCTCAAATTTTCTTGGTTTATTAAGATGGCCTTTCTCTTCTTATTGTCCTGAGACCTGGCACTTCTACACATAAGCAAAACAGGCTCCTTGTGTACATTTTTTTTGTCCCAGCTTTCAATGTAAACTTTAACTTAAATCAGTTGTTGTCATTTGTTGGTAGGTGCCTCATGGCAACCCTCACAGAGTTTTCAATGGCTGATTGTTTTGAGATTGCTTAGGGAATGACTTGCCACGTCCTTCTGTTTTTGAGGTGCTGGGGATCAAACCGAGGCCTCAGAGAGTACAGCATGGCACTCTACCAACTGAGCTAAACTCTAGCTCTCTTAAATCAGTAATGAAGCCTTTTCTGTATTTTCTCAGCAGGGCCTGCAAAACTTTCAAAGACAGTTTGTGAAGGTACTTGTGGATGATTCTTTGTATTCCCAGCCTGTAGCCCAGATAGAATTGTCTTGACTTCTTAAGTGAACTTGCTAAAAACTTGAATCATCTAAAAGAATGGGGAGGGCAAGCCATGGCACATACCTGTAACCCCAGTGACTTGAGAGGTTGAAGCAGAAGGATCAGAAGTTTGAGGCCAGAGGCAGCCTGCACAGTTTAGATCGTCTCAAAATAAAAAATAAAAAAGGGACTGGAGGTGTAGCACTTGCATAGCATGCTGGAGGCCCCAAGTTCAACTTCCCATGATAGGATTGGAAAAAAAAAAAAAAAAAAGAAAGGGGAGGGCGGGGTACATTAATTAGCTTCCCATCACTATAAAAAATACTTGAGATAATCCACTTATAAAAAGAAAAGGCTTATTTGGAAGTTTTGGTTCATGATCAGTTGACCCCATTGCTTTGGAGCCTGCAGTGAGGCAGCACATCATGATGAGAGTGCAAAGTGGAGCAGAACTGCTTACCTCCTGGCCAAGGAGCAAACAGAAAAGAGACCCAGGATCCTACAATCACCTTTTGGGGTACACCCCCGGTGACATAAATCTCCTATGAGGTTCCAAGTGTTAAATGTTCCACCACCTCCCAATAGTGCCACTCTGGGGAACAGGCTTTTAACAGATGGGCGCCTAGGGAGCATTTAAGACCCAAGCTGTAGCTGGATGTGGTGGTGCATGCCTGCAATTCCAGAATTTGGGAGGCTGAGGCAGGAGGATTGTGAGCTGAGGCCAGCCTGGGCTACATAGCAAGGCTGTCTAAAAAGAGAAAAAAAGAAAAAGAAAAACAAAACAAAACAAAACAAAAGACTCAAACTATAGCACAGGCCCTGACACTTGAGTAGCTTCAGAGGATCAACCTGTGGTAATGACTAAGTTGGTGGAGTCAGAATAAATCATAGGTCAGGACACACCAGGGGCATGGAGATGACACTGCAGGATTGCTTCTTTCCAGAGCCAAGCGATGGCAATAGCAGTCTGTACAGGGAATCATACTCAGATGATTGGGTGTGGGTTTTTAGAAGATGAACTGTGTTTATCCATCAGTGTAGGTGAAGTTAGGAAAAGGCCAAAACAATGCGAAGGAAGAAATAATGACCACCAAGGGACACTCAAAGGGCTCAAGTCTGATTTTCCTATTAAATCAATCCCCAAAACATTATATTTGAGTCAAATGCCCCTGCAGAGAATCAACTGGAAAATGAAGACTGTGTTTTCTAATGCTCTACTCATAAGACTTTGTTCCTTCTTTATCTCTTGAATATTTTAAGGCTATTTACTTTCAAGTTTCTTTCAAATTGCTCTATTACCTATAAATTCTAGGTTTTTCTATCTGGGTTTTTGGTTTTTTTTTTGTTGTTGTTTGTTTTTTGTTTTTTTCCATCTGTGAGTTTATCTTCAGTGAGAGCTGCCTTTTGTAAGACTTTTCTTAATACTCCAAGTTAAAAAGATAACATAATGGGGTGGCTGTGAGGATTTTTAAAAATCAACCCTGGACTAATATTTATATTAGTTTCCTTAGCTTAGGGTTTCTGAACTTTACAAGCTATGCTACTCCAGGGACCAATCCTAGGTGTGTTTCAGGTTCGGACTCTAATTTGGGATTTTTCAAGGATGACTTTTTTTTTTCTTTTTCCTTATTTTTATTTTTATTTTGCGGTCCTGAGGGCTTGAGCCTAGGGTCTCATGTATGCTTTGCAAGTGCTCTATCACTGAGCCATACCCTGAGCCCATTTTTTAACCTAAAAATAATTTTAGATATGGTCTCACAGGCTGCCTCTGGCCTCAAGCTTGCAATCCTCCTATTTCAATCTCCTAACTCACTGGGATTACAGGCATGTGCCACTGCACCTGACTAAGGATGACTCTTTTTAAAATCACTTATAGGCTGCCCAATTTTAATCACATATAGGCTGCCCAATTTTGTCTCGTTTTTCCTGAACTGTGAGTGGACCCTTACCGGAGACTAGACCGCCCCTTTCTAGCTCAGACCTTTATGCAAGGATCTCAGGTCATCTCTAAACTACTCCCAGGGAGATACTGTCTCAACCCCAGCACTAATGACACATTTCAATTCCCATCTCCTTTTCAGTAGAAAAGTATGGATCTACTTTCCCCAACAATAAGAATGCAGTCCTATCTTCTTCAAAAGTCTGTGAAGTCAGCAAACTTTATACTTGCCAAATCACAAGGATTTCATATTTCATTTAAGAAGTCCGAAAATATTTTTATGTGTAATATGATGCAGTCAAAAGCACATTGGCCTGGGAGTCAGGAAACCTGAGCTGTAGTCCAAATCTAGCCCCAAACTAATTTTGTTGACTACTTTGGATCTCAGTGGAAAAAACTAAAATTCAGAATTGAAACAGAAAAGTACTGAAATGCTTTCCAGCTCTAAAATGCACTAATTCTACGAAACACTTTTTTTTTTTTTTTTTTTTTTGTGGTGCTGAGGATTGAACCTAGGGCCTTGTGCATGCTAGGTAAGCACTCTACCACTGAGCTAACATTTCTAGCCCTTGACTTTTTGAGACAGGGTTTACTATGTCACCCAGGTTGGTCTCAAACTTGAGATTCTCCCACCTCTGCCTCCTGAGTGCTGAGATTACAGGCATGCACCACCATGCCCAGCTGAGACACTCTTTCATCTTGTGGGGCTTAGTGGGAGGTCAGCGGCAGGGACAGCATGTGCTTGAGAGAAGGTAAGGACAATTTATATGGAAGTTCCTTGCTCCCAGTTTCCCTGAGGATGCAGCTCTTCTCTCCTTAAAATGGCCATTTGACAGGTTAGCATTTCAAACACTGTTTTTGCCTATGACAGGTGAGCTCAGGGAGATTAGAAAGTAGCAAGATTCTGTTTTGGTTTTTTTTTTCAAGCCAAGCTCAGTATGTAAACATGAACTGTTAGTACATCCTATTCAATATTCCCCATTCATTTTTCATAAACTGACATAAGATTATCAAAGGGATAGATGCGCTATTCCTTCCTGCTTCTCTCAGAATTATAGACAGACTCATTTTACTCTGTCAGCAAACTTGAAGGCCAGAGTCTTTAGCTGTGAGAACATCTCATGGAAACAGAGAAAGATTTACAGAACAGAACCTCCCTCCTGCCTGCCTTCTCCTCTTCTGTCAGACGTTGTGCAGAGTCACACAGCCTTTGGAAACAAGCCCTGTGTGCGCAAATCAAACAGGTATGTCAGCACATAAATGGAGAGTTGCTGGGGCCCAGCACACAGAGGGTGAGCACTGGAGCAGGACCAGATTGAGGCTCCCAGAGCCGCTCCGGGGTCCAATGCCTCTGTCACTCCAAAAATCCTTGCCATAACTACTTTTCCACTCACTATAGAGATCCTTATTTGAGCATCTCTCTTCAGATATTATTCTACAGACACTCCTAGAAAAATTTCTATGGTGATTTGTTTCACCATAGAAAGCTTAAATTGGATAATGGTCAATGACTTTATGTCTCATGGTAGAAATTAGGTAGAAAAGTACAGGACTGAGAGTTTGGAAACATGGGTTCTAGTCCTCTCCCCGCCTGTAACTATAAGGCTATGGGCAAGTTACCTGACATGTCTGGATGTTAGTTTTCCTATTTATAAAATAAGGAGGTTTGACAAAAGATCTCTAATATATTTGTCAGTTCTAAAATTCTATTAATCTATAACAAGAGTATTGTTGTTGTTAGGTGTCGTGGAGTTGGCCCAATTCATAGCGACCCTTACAGAAAACGGTTTTCAATGGATGATTGCTTTGGGATAGCTTCAGGAGTGGATTGCCACGTACTTCTCCCATTTTTGCAGTGCTGGTGATTGAACCCAGGTCCTCAAAAAGTGCAGCACAGCACTCTACCAACTGAGCTAAATCCCGCCCATAATAAGAGTATTAGAAGTAGGAAAACATTGGCTTCCCTGGGCTTCATTGAGTAAAGAGGAATTATCTTGGGCCACACATAAATTATATAATATAGTTAATACATATACATAATAAGGGGGGTCACGAAGAAAATAATTGCTAAAAAACACATGATGTTAAAAGACTTTGTAGGGCCGCATTACTAGCCGTCTGGGGCCGTGGGTTGAACATATCTGGTTTATAGCATAGACCAAATCTATCTATAACATGAGGAACATTCAAATATGTAGATTCTGATACCTACCCCAGGATCATTATGGAGCTTGAGAAACTGCTTATGAAGCTCCCCAGAAGATCCTCATGATGAACCAGAGTTGGGAACCACTGGCCTTATGCTAGTCCAACTGAATGGACCACAGGACCCAAAGGACATGCTGGCTGTACAAGAAGTTGGGAACTGATATTCTGTGTGGATAATTAACGTTCACATGAATGGACAGAAAAACCTCTATTTAATTTGCAAATTATAATAAACTAGGTAGGGGAATCGGTATTTTAAACAATCTTGGAGATCGAAGGAGTGCTCAGAAACCAGTTAATATAAAAGTCAAAGAAGAAAGACCCAATGTACTGTGCTTAGAGAAGAAAAACTTCATTAAGATGAAGTTGGTAAGGTGGTATGTCAGAAAAAGGCCTGAGAGTCAGAGTGGATAACAAACTGACCTGGAGCCAGAAAATTGGCACTGGACCCAGAGGCAGATGTAGGAACTGAATAAGGCCTCTCTTGCTTTGTGTGATTCTAAAATTTCAACAGGGTTGAAATTTCAGTTACTATGGTGTATTAACTGTGTATTATGTTACTATGGTGTATTAACTGTGTATGTGTATTAATTGCATACAGCCTGCAGCCGTATGACTGTGGCTTCTGATCCCATCAGATTTGGGAAGCTAAGCAGGGTCCAACCTGATTAGTACTTAGATGGGAGACTGCTTGGGAACATCGGGTGCTGTAGGCTTGGGAAAAGGACCTGGCAACCCACTCCCAAAAAACAATAAGCCATTGAAAACCCTATGAATAGCAGAGAAGCACTGATAATAGTGTTTCATCTGTTGTACATAGGGTTGCCATGCGTTGGACACTGGCTTGGTGGCACCTAACAACAACAACTGCATACATTAACTGCTGGCTCTTCAGTTCACAAATCACAAGGTACACACATCACTTGTTTCATGGTGTGTCAGGGATTGGTCACCATGCTCCTGTTGTTCAGTGCATATGCAAACAATGAAGTATGTAGTAGGGTTGCCTCCTTGTGTCCCAGTGATAAAACTCCAAAACAGATTACTGAAAAAGGGAATTGGCAACAAAGACGAAAATGCATCGAAGAAATAAAAAGTGATAATGCTGAAATAAACATAGAACTATAGAAAATGGTTAAATGAGAGATTATTGAGAATGCTGCTATTTAAAAGACCCTCGAAGCTGGGTACAGCGGACATGCCTGTAGTCCCATCTACTTATGAGGCTGAGGCAGGAGCATCACTTGGGCCTAGGAGTTTGACACCAGCCTGGGCAGCATAGTGACACCCTGGCTTTCATTTTTTCTTTCTTTCTTTTTCTTTTTTTCTTGTTTTCAGTATTGAGGATGGAACCTATGGCCTCACGTATGCCAGGTGAGTGCTCCACCATTGAGCCACACATCCAGCCCCTTTATAAATTTTTTTGAGACAGAGTCTTGCTAAATTGTGCAGGCTGCCTCTGGCCTTAAACAATCTATCTTGCTTCAACCTCCTGAGAAGCTGGGATTACAGGCATGTACTATGGCACTTGGTTAAAACCCTATCACTTAAAAAAAAAACAAACTTTAGATATGTACTAGAAGAACTTAGTGAAGTAAACTAATGAGCGTAAATGAGAAAAGTGCTGGTGATAAAAAATTATGAAGATGACCAGAGGAAGTGATACTGGCAAAGACTTCACATAATGGAACTATTGAAGATGTTTTTGACATTGAAAGCACAAAGGGTAAGATGTTGGAAACTGATCCAAACTTAGAATGGACTGGGACACTTCACAGGGTATAGAAAACGTGTTTGCACAGCATCAGCTATATGACAAGAAGAAGACAAACACTGTTCACACTACTCTGGATAAGATTTTACAAAGAAATAAAACTTCAATACTTAGCATTTGTGTTTTAAATTGTACATCATTAGTACTGGTTTTGCTATGCTTTTTTCATTTCTCTATACATTTCTAACCAATACGAATAGAGTTGTAAATGTTTGACATGCATTTGTATATCATAATTTCCCCACTGATCATTGACCCGTAAGTGGTATCATGCTTTTTGTGTCACATGACACCACAATGCAGGAACCTGTGCTTAGGTAAGTGCTACAGCTCCCCATGTCTGGTACCTGCTGGGGATCTATTTTGACCCTATGATACTAGTTAAAGGTTAAGATCACATTACAGAATCAGTCTCAATTTATGGGGTCATTGGTACATTCCCACACTACTGCGCAAAGCAAAAACTCTAGTATTTAGGAAATATCAGTGAGTTTCTCATACAAAGTACTCATCAGATATTTCTAAAATGCTGGATCCAGTGGAAGCTTTATAAGTGAAGACTGACATGAACAACTTAAGGAAGATGAACATGATAATAATAAATACAGACTAATAAAATTGGCTATAGAAAAAATGTTTAAGGAAACAGATTTTTGCCACTGAAAAATGGGGTAAGTGGTCATTTAACTATGAATTTTCAATGAGTTTTACACATGGATACTGACTAGTCATTCTATGTATTTACTAAGACTGAACAGAAAAAATAACCTAATTTTAAACAAGGCATCATGGTGCATGCCTATAATCCCAGTGACTTGGGAGGCTGTGGCAGGAGGATACTGAATTTAAAGCCAGAGGCAGCCTGTGTAATTTGGCGATACCCTGTCTCAAGATAAAAATTTAAAAGAGGCTGGAGATACTGCTCAGTAGTAGAGCACTTGCCTCGCATGTATGAGGCCCTGGATTCAATCCTCCAGTGCCACAAAAAACAAAACAAAAACAAACAAAAAAACCCAACTAATTTTAATTGCAACATATGGATCTGGATTAATTTAAGAAAAAACAGTGAAAGATGAATTATATATCATAATACATTTCAAAGACAGCTGTGTAATTTTCTTTCTGGAAGTCCAAAAATGGAGAATTAGTTCTTATCTACCTGGAATGGTTCAAATTTTGAAAACAGGCAAGGGAAGACAGATTGTATGACCTGTTAAGGTCTCTGCCAGAACTAAGATGCTATGATATTTACCACTGTGGAACTTTATCTTACCTTAAGCTGCCAATTATTTCTGAGCACTATACTTAAATTGCTCTTTGCTTTCTACATTGAGCTCCCTTTCTCTCTGACCTTCAGTTAAAAGGCCTTAGATTATGGAGTGGAACTCTGATGAGAAGGCAAAGCTGAAGAGCAATCCTGTTTTCAGTGAGACTAGTGGGGACTGCAGTGGCTTTGACGTATGCAGCTCCTATAGCAACACTGCATCCATATAAATGAGCCCTGAGTGCCTGAGTCAGGTCATTGCTGCTGTCGTTGCCACTGCAGTGTTCTGTGCAGCCAGGCAAGAACTGCTCCAGAGTACCTGCTTAGCTCTGAAACACAGAGAATCATGATAAACACACATTGCCAGAATAGGCTTATTAGCAATCTCTTAGGTCAAGGCATTAACAGAGAGGATAAATATGGGCTTTTTGAGCTTTCTCCAGTATAGACAATTCTTGAACTATATAAGCCAGAGAATTCATGCCACAAAAAATTCACAGTCTCCTCTTTATTAAGAATCATTGGGCAAGAAGAAAGGGTAATGAGAGAAAAAAAATCACATCTCTTGCCCTTATGGCGAAATCAGGATGTATATATACAGATAGATGTACTGACAAAAAAGACATGCAAGTAGAAATGAGATCATTGGTGGGGAGGGAGAGGATGGGGAAGAGGGTCATGAGAGGGTAAGGGGGATGTTAACATGAGCAATGTATGTTGTTGTTGTTAGGTGCCATTGAGTCGGTATCTGACTCATAGCGACCCTATGTACAACAGGTGAAACACTATTGTCAGTGCTTCTCTGCTGTTCATAGGGTTTTCAATGGTGGATTGATTTTTGGAGTGGGTTGCCAGGTCCTTCTCCCAAGCCTACAGCACCTGGTATTCCCAGGCGGTCTCCTATCCAAGTACTAACCAGGCCCGACCCTGCTTAGCTTCCGAGATCTGATGGGATTGGATGCCACAGGGCTACGGCTGCAGGCCATAAAATTACTTAAAAAATAAAGAAAGAAATAAAATAGAAAATCATTGGACAAGGATGGGGATGTAGCTCAGTGAAAGAGCACTTGCTTAGCAGGCACCAAGGCCCTGGTTTGATCCCTAGCACTGAAAAAAACAAAAACAAAAACAAAAACAGCAAAAAAACACAAAAAAACCCACTGGGCCTACCAGGAGAGATATTTTTAAATAGGACACTGATCCATTTGCCAGCCTCCTGCTCTCTTACATCCAGCTATGTATTAGCTCTACTAAACTTGAAACTTACTCCAATATTCTTCAGAGATGATCCAATAATGAAACCTCTAATAATAGTACAGTGCTCTATCCTTGAATCCTTCCCAAATCTTGACTGCCCATCATTCCCAACAAGATGAAGCATGAGAGACATAGAAGCTCTTTAAACTATGTTGCAGATTAGAGAATCCATTACTCCTTGGGACACTAGGCAGACGTTAAGCATTGTTAAATCTTTTAAATACCCTCAAATCACTGTTAACATTAATAATAATTCTTTATTGTAAATATCCCTTTTAATATTTATTTTCCCTTTAAATAAGCTAAGATATTGGGGCCTGGGGAGGGTTGACTCCCTAACTGACAGCTGTTATACCCTTCCTGGTATCCTGGCTGCCTTGAGGGACTCCTAGCCAAGCAAAGAGCTGGACTATCATCATGCCAACTCTGGCTATTTTGAACACTGTTGAAACCATGAAAAAGCAACATGACAATCACAGCTGCTTGCTGCTGAAGCACAATTCTGGGTCCTGAAGGCACAGTGCCAGCCACACTGTTTCAAATAGCTTGTGCTGGACATTTTGCCATCACAAGTCTTGGTAAACTCTAGATGACTCTGCAGGCATTTCCACTGAGGTCGGAGGGGGAGTACTTCCCTTGGTGGCCCAGGAGAAGGCTGGTGCAAATGCTGTCTTTCATTTGCATAAGGGGCTGCTATGTTTGGTGCAAACACCCTTGCCACACCTCCTTTTCTGGCTATATAAGAAGGCTGTTAGGCTCACTTTTCAAGCCATTCAGAGTCACCTTCCTGGGCTAACCTTCTCACAGTGTTGCAACATTAGGCCCAATATAAAGCTTCTCTCAAGTACTTTTCTCTTGCCTACTTTTGATCTTCATTATTAATAGACTGGGCTAAGTTGGTAACACAAAGAAAGAAGGAAGTGGAAGTGGCAGAGACAGTGGTAGCAGAGATAGTGGGAGCAGCTGGGACAGTAGGGACAACAGCAACAGAGGCAGCAGTAGTGACAGCTGCTGCACTGGCAGAAGCAGCAACAGTAACAGGGGAAATAGCAATGAGAGGCAGCTAAACAGTTCCAGAGAGCTGGCAGGCTTTAAGGGCCAAGGGTCTCAGGCCTGGAAACTATAATACTACTGCTGTCAAGGGCTAGGGAATCCTGATACCTAGGCCTGGAAGCTGTAATACTAGCTGCCATCAAGGGCGTCCCAACTTCCTGCACAAGAGTTGTAACACTTGTCACCATAGGGCTAAAGGTCCCAGGGCCTGAAGCCTACATGACAGCTGTAATACTAGAGGGCACCTCCTGCTGCTGCTTGCAGCTGTCTAGTGCTGCTTGCTACTGCCAGAAGCCAAGTGTTACAAAAGCTGGAAGAACTGCTTCTTGCCTGCCCATGATTCCTATCTGGGTAGAGCAAAAGGACCCCAGCCAGTCGATTGGTAACACTTGGGTTGGGCAAGTGGCTCAGAGCTACAATGCTTGCCTTGCATGCATGAGACTATGTGTTTAATCTCAGCACTACTAAAAAAATTTATGCTACTTGATGATAAATATTATAAACTACTACTCATAATATTTCTTCTCAGTTACAAATTTAGCCTTACAATAATAAATTAGGCTTTAGAAATGGAGAGTAGCTAGGCATGGTGGTGCACACTTGTAATCCTAGTACTTTGGAGGCTGAGGCAGGAGGAACACAAGTTTGAGGTCAGTCTAGGGTACATAGTGAAACTCTGTCTTTTAAAAACATTCTCCATTAATGAGTCTCATAATAAAATTTCAGTTTGTGCCTTTAGCAACTTTCAGTTGGAGATTGTTCTGTGTTTTGTTGGATTTTGTTTTATTTTAATCTGATTTAGAGTTTTGGACCTGACAGTTGCCCCTATAGAGAAATGTCCAATTTTAGTTGAATATTACTGTCTATGTCCAATTATCTAATTGAGGGGAAGCCTGTCAGTTTTTAAAATAAAAAAAAGCCAAGTGTGGTGGTACATGCCTGTAATGCCAGCAACTTGGGAGGTAGAGGCAGCAGGATTGTGAATTTGACTAAAAATGAAAAATAAAAAGTGGGCTGAGGGTTCAGTCCAGTGGAGAGCACTTATAAAGTACATGCAAGGCCTTGGGTTCTACCTCTAAGTACCAATTAATAAAGACCTAGAAGTGAGGTTGTAGCTCAGGGGTACACAGTCCTTGACTAGCATTAAGAAGCCCTGGGTATGGGCCTCAGCATTGCAAAAATAAATAAACAAATAATTTCCAATGTCAACATTAATAAATGCATGTCAATACACATTTCAAGAATTAAAAGAGACTTGTTTCAGCTTCCTTGCTATTGCTTATATAATTTCTGATACAAGTATCTTTACTTATAAAAATTAGGCAATACTGTTCAATCAATCATTCTTTCACAAGCCCAAAGAAAATTCTATTAGGAGGATGGAAGAATAAGGTTTTCTGAAATAAAATATTATAAGATAAAATAAAACAGTTAGCTATTATAATCTGGCCTCCCTTTAGACCAAATTTAAATTTTCTTACCTAAAGTAACATAAGTTTTCAGAAATAAGAAAATTTCTCCTTTGGGAATTGTTGCGTAATTGCTCTGAATTTTACTGTTGGCCAATAGCACTCTCTGCATTGATGGAAATGTTCTACCTCTGAACTGTCTAATATGAAAGCTACTAACCACTTGTAGCTCACTTGAACTAATGCAACTGAAGAGCTGACTTTTAAGTTCTACTTAATTTTAATTTGAATACCCACATGTGCTAAGTGACTAGTAGATAGTGAAGACATAGAACCAAGGTTCCCAAACCTAGCTATACAATGGAATCACAAAAGGAGACTAAAAAAATAACCATGTCTTACATTGTGGGATAATTTCCATTTGACTTTAGTGAATGATCCTTCTAATGTAAAGCTAAATTGGGTCTGCTAGTGTTTTGGATTTTTTTCTTTCTTTCAGTACTGGGTTAGGGGGCATCGAACCTAGGGCTTCATACATGCTAGGCAAGTGTTTTACCACTGAGCTGCACCCTAAGCCCCTTTAAAAATTGTTTTTTAAATTTTGAGACAGAGTATTGCTAAATTGTACAGGCTGCCTCTGGCCTCAAACTCATGATCCTCCTGCCTCAGCCTCCTGAGTAGCAGGATTATAGACATGCATTGTAGTGGCCAACATAGTTTGCTAGTATTTTGTTGAGGATTTTTAAGTCAGGAATATTGATTTATGTGATGGTGAGCCTTCATTGTCAACTTGACTAGATTAAGAACTTCCTTGGATCAGTGAAGCACATTTCTGTACTTGTCTGTTGAGGGTGTTTCCAGAGAGGACTAACAGGTCCAGCAGTGGCTGAGGGCAAGAGACCCACCCTAAAGGTAATCTGGTGCAATCCAGTGGGTGGAGCTCCCCAAGGAGGAAGTGTCAAGGAAAAAGGAAGCCAGTGCATGTGGGGGACAGGCTTAAAAAACTCTTCCAGAGCAGAGTGTCATTGTCTCTCTGAAATTGCTATGCTGTGGATGAGAGACAACAGTTTACTCAACTTCCACATGGATTTAACAGCAGACTTTCCAGACCTTGGCACTGGAAACTATTCAGGTTTCCAGCTCTTGGACTGAGTGGCTATCTGTCTCTCTACAGGTGTGGCTGTAGAACTGGCCCACCCTATTGCGTAAGCTAATCTAATAAATTTCTCTCTCTCTCTCTCTCTCTCTCTCTCTCTCTCTCTCTCTGTATGTATGTGTGTGTGTGTGTGTGTGTGTGTGTGTGTGTGTGTGTATATATATATATATATACACACACACAAATACACAGGCTGGGATTTAGCTCAGTTGGTAGAGTGCTGCTCTACTCTCTGTAAGACCCAGGGTTTGATCCCCAGCATTGCAAAAAGGGGAGAAGGACCTGGCAGCCCACTCCTCCCAAAAAATCCTGAAAACAATCTGCCATTGAAAACCCTATGAATAGCAGAGAAGCATGGACCTAGTGCCGGGCATGGTACAGTGTTAAGGAGTGTTTTGTTCTGTTGTACATTGGGTCGCTATGAGTCAGAGCTGACTTGACAGCACCTAACCACACACACACACACACACACACGCACACACACACGCACACACGCACACTCCACTGGCTCTGTTTCTGTAGCAAACACTGACTGATAAAGCCTGTAACTTTCTTTTCTTATAATATTCTTAATTATGCTTTTGGTGTCAGGGTAATGCTGTCCTTTTGAAAATGAATTGGAAAGTATCTCCTCTTCTTTTACCTCTTGAGAACAGTTTGAGAAGAATTGGTACTATTTACTTAAATGTTTTATAGATTCAGTACTGGAAACATCAGGTCCTGCGATTGATGGGGATTTTTTATTATTATATAATCTCCTTACTTGTTATTGCCTGCAGCTGTAGCCCTGTGGCATCCGATCCCGTCAGATCTCGGAAGCTAAGCAGGGTCAGGCCTGGTTAGTACCTGGATGGGAGACTGCCTGGGAACACCAGAAGCTGTAGGCTTGGGAGAAGGACCTGGCAACCCCCTCCCAAAAATCAATCTGCCATTGAAAACCCTATGAACAGCAGAGAAGCACTGACAATA
>VMDO01017942.1:0-43488 GCA_007922755.1 Pedetes capensis
TTTCAGGAAGTTTTTGACCCTACTCCTTCTAAAGTAACCATTCTTCCAAACATTTTCACTTTAGATTAATTTTTACTCCAGAAAGTCATAAAAATGGAAATATGCACAATGTTTTATCATCATATTTTAAGAAGTTATATAAATTTACATAACAATAAGCATATAAGCATATAGTATAAATATGAAAATTATATCATTTTATTAACAAAATAAAGGAAAGGGAGAGAGGAGTTATTAATAATAATGCAGATGGCGAACATGATCAGAGTACATTTTATGCATATTGGAAATGACATAATGAAACCTCATACTTTGTACAATTAATATAATCCAATAAAAATAATTATGATTTAAAAGCATCATCCTTACATACATATGCATATATATGGCAAGATGATGCTTTCAAATAGTATTTATTTTCCATTAATAAAGTGATACAGAATTTCAATGTCAACTAGTCAATTTTAACAAGATCATTAAAGAAACTGCCAGAGGGTACATAACTACAGATTGAATAGGCATTAATAAGAAAATATTATGAACAATTCTATCCCCATGTATTTGATAGACTAAATGAAATGGACCATTTTCTTGAAAGACATAATCTACCAAAACTCAAAAAACTAAAAAGATAAATAGACAATCTAAAGAGGTCTTTATTTATTACAGAAATTTAATTGAGCAAAAGTCAAAGTGTCTGTACATTTGGTTCCAAGCTGGAGGAACTGTCCTGGGAGGCTGTGGAAATGGGAAGTGGGACCCAGCTTGTACAGGTGGGTCACTGGGACAGAGCCTTTGGAGATTTTACATCAACCCTCAGTTCCAGCTGCTCTCTTTGCTCCTGATCTACCTTAATGTGAGGTCCTTTGCCACAGGCACTGCTACCTGTCCTGCTGTCACTCCTGCCCAGTATGTATAGACTGAAATCGTCCAAACAGTGAGCCCTAATAAATCATTCCTCTCTGTTCCTGTCAGGTATTTAGTCACAGTGATGCACAAGCTGAATAATACAGAAAATTGGTACCAGACAGTAGAGTCTTAGGTGTGCAGAAAATGACCATGTCGTTTTTTAGGCCAGTGGAACTTATTTTCTGGAAAAATGTGGAAATGTATAAAGACACCAAAGAAAGAGAAGCTTAGAATGCTGTGAGGAGAGCTTAAGGGGCAAGTCTGGTGAAAGTTTGAAAGACAAGACTGCAAATAGAAGTTTGGATAGAAAAGATGGGGCTAACAGGGTTTTGGAGGAAAATGAGGACATTGGTGGGAACTGGATTAGATCCTTTATGTTACATTCTCACTAAGAATTTGTCCATTTTTTGTGGATGCTCTAAAATTATGAATGATGCTGAATTCAAAAGTAGTGAATTAATTAACATGCCAGAGAAAATATCGAAAATGCATACTACTGAAGCTGTGTGTTAGTTATCACTGGATGCATTTATCCAGATTGATGATGAAAACAATTGAAAAAAGATAGAGTGGAAAGATTTGAAAAGCATGCAGTTTGAAGAGGAAAAAAAAAAAGAGGTACCTGAGTTTAAAGTTGTTTACAAAGCAAACACAGACAAAGAAAGCTCAGACAAGAAGGCAGTAATTGCTAAAGAGATTAGACCGTATTTAAAGAAGCCATGCACTTTGTGGTGGAATAGAAATGTCCTGTGAGCAAAGGACAGGCCCCTCTAGTTGAAGTTCCCATGGTGTGAAATGGTAAACTCTTTGAAAAAGAGTAAATTGCCCCCTTTCTAAAAGGGGTTGGATGGGGGGCCCCTTCTAAAAGGGTATTTCCCAGGGAAGTGTTTTTCTTAGACTTGGTACACAGAGGTAGATGCCATAGTCATGGATAAATGGGGCCCAGCTATCACTCTAGCTTGCACAAACTTTGTCAAACCATATGGTGCTGGCTGTGTAAGAATGCAAAATGCAGCAGTTAATGGGTCATGGAGGCTGCTACCAAAGTTCCACGGAATAGCTTGCAATACCAAGCAGTGTGTTGTTGTTGTTAGGTGCTGTCGAGTGGGTATCTGACTAGCGACCCTCCGTACAACAGGGGAAACACTATTGTCAGTGCTTCTTTGCTGTTCATAGGGTTTTCAATGGCAGATTGATTTTGGGAGGGGGTTGCCAGGTCCTTCTCCCAAGCCTACAGCTTCTGGTGTTCCCAGGAGGTCTCCCATCCAGGTACTAACCAGGCCCGACCATGCTTAGCTTCCGAGATCTGACGGGATCGGATGCCACAGGGCTACAGCTGCAGGCAAGCAGTGTGTAGCAGGCTTGAATTCCCTATAAAGAGCCCTTGAAGGGCTAATGCATAAAGGTATGAGGGTAGAGCTTAAAATGCAGTGGAGACTCCATGATGTTGGAGATGCCAGCAACATAGAAGCACCTTTTTGGTGGAAGGCAGCTGTGCAAACTAAGAGATTCACTGGTCCTGGGCTCAGAGTTCTCAGTCATACCCAGCAGTAAATCTCACTTAGCAAGGAGGTATCTCTGGATGTCAAACAATCTTCTGGCTACAGACTTGGGATTTTTAAATCTCTGCAGCAACCTCAGGTGTCAGGTATGCCTTCTTGCTAAAGTTGTTACAGCCATTCATTAGTGCACTCTTCAGATTCTAAGGTCCCCTCTGCTTAAACTTGCCAGTGGTTTTGTGTCTAACACTTGTCTCCACAACTGCTTCTTGTGTCTATTTCATACCCAGATACTGTTGGAGGTGGCCTCAGGCTCCCTAAGTTGTACACTTTCCCTACTTTCAGACCCTCAAAGTAGCTCATTCTCAAACAATTGGCGCTCTACCAAGATGGTGCCTCACAGTATTAGCTTGACACACAGGAAGCAAAAAAACTGGATATTTTTCTCCAATACTGAACGGCCACACAGGAGTCAATGTCACATGAAATCCCTTCACTAGATTTACGGTTTATAAGAACCATTGGCTGACCCTATGGCTAGGGCTACCAGTCCGTTTTAAGCATTAATGCCTGCCTCACCTGGTGGTCATGTCCTTTGTGTGATTCCTGATATTTTTTGTCTCTTTCTCTGTTTGGAACAAAGTGTGTCCTTTGTTACTCTGACTCTTCTCATTCATGGAGCCACATAAAGGAAGCTTCTAAATAAGCAAATTCTGGGGCCACCTTACCCCAGAAATTAGACTTTTTTAAGTATGCAGATCTTAACTGCATTTTTCTATGCAGGCTAAAGACATAACCAAAGTATCTAGCCACTGAAAGAGGCTATGGAGAAGTTTATGTTTTTAAGAAATATTTCCCATTTTCTATGTGGTAACAGTCATAAAACAAGGCAAACAATAATCACTGTGTTATAGAACCTATAGCCAATTGGAGGTTGTTGTTGTTGTTGTTGTTAGGTGCCATCGAGTCAGTATCCTACTCATAGCAGCCCTCATAGGGTTTTCAATGGCTGACTGTTTTGGGATTGCCTTGGGAGTGGGTTGCCACGTCCTTCTCCCATTTTTGTGGTGCTGGGAATGGAACTCGGGACCTCAGAGAGTGCAGTGCAGTGCTCTACCCTTAAATAAACAGCAAGCAAATTAAATTTTTAAAGGAAAATAAGCATTTGTGATGCACAGAATATGAGTGTTAACTTCACATCTGATTTAATTTTGTCTGTGAGTTATAACACAAGTTCATCTGATCAAAAGAACATAGTCAATTTTAGAGAAACTGAGTCACAAAGAATAAAATAATTTAGGATTAGTGTAGGAAATACAGCTGATATTATATCTGTATCTCTTCTTCTAAAGGAACAAATTCATACATTTCCTCAATTTCCCCAAAATACATAAAGATCAGGGAACAGAAAAGAAAATTTGATTGTGACACTCCACTTTTGGACATTTGACAAATAGTAAAAGACATAAGCAGAAAAAAGAACTGGTGCTGCTGCCCTGTACAATTCAGGCCATCAGCATTGATTTAGAATACAATTATAAGTATATTGAATAACACAAAGACTTACGATTTTTCATGGTGTGAAAACATAAATTAATAGCACCTTACTAAGTGTAAAATAATGGATTGTTTAATCACAGCTGTTTAGAAAGAGGTGTTATGGTGATGATTGCATTGTTAAGTGTAAAGTTACAGTTAAATGTGGTTGCAATATTTAGAAATAGAAACTTTAAAAATTGCTGACTACATTGATCTAGGGGTTGAAATATCTCAAAATATCAAGAATTTGTAATAGGAAAATTATGATGCTTCTGTGGGCAAGACAATCAGTAAATAGGGAAAGTAATTTGTATTTTGGTAATTGACAATTGTTACTCTCTATGGGTTTAAGTTTTCTCTATCCAGAGTCCTAACATAAGCTTGTGAGATGGTCTCTTTGGCAGTTTTGTTATGTCAAATTGTAAATTTAATTTTAATATATGAAGGAGAAAGAGGAATGAAGGAAATGAACATTTGCAATATACGGTGATATGCATGCATGAAAATATCATAATGAAACCCATTAATTTGTGTTGTTTTTGTTAGTTTTCCTCGTCAGTGTCCAACTGATAGCAATGCTACTTACAACAGGTGAAACACTATTGTTAGTGCCTCTCTGCTATTCATAGAGTTTTCAATGGCAATCTTGAGAGTGAGATGCTGGGTCCTTATCCCAAGCCTATAGCACCTGGTGTTCCCTGGTGGTCTCCAATCCAAGTACTAACCAGGCTTGACCCTGCTTAGCTTCTGAGATCTGAGTGGATCACACACCACAGTGATTGGACTGTAGGCAATTAATTTGTATACTGTCAATAAGATAACACCATTTATTGAATAAAATTGATATCTTTGCTAATAATGGATTTGTAATACTAGCTTTATTATTTAGCAAGCTTGATTTCATGATTAGATCTTTTTGGCAACCTTTTTAAAATTATTCTCATGGACTCCTAGTATATTTTTGCATAGCTATCATCATGAGGGCATATCCTAAAAATAATTCTTGATTTCAAGTAGGATATATCCAGGCTTGGTTTTCAAAATTGTCTTGGACTTTTTTTTCACAACTGTTATTAAATTATACATACAAGTTATCATGTTCCTTGAAATAAAATGTTGAGTACTCTCTTAAGCTATGATAGTCTCTACAAAAAGTAATAGTGTTTTATAATACTTAGTCAGAAATGTTGGATTATATACATTCATCTATGTTTTAGTTAGTCTTTTTAAGAACCTACACTCTTTTCAAAAGCCTTGTGTATTTTATATTTGTCATAATATATGTCTTTGAATTATAAGTAGTATTATAAGATGCATATTATACTATTGCTGTTGTGCATAGAAACAAAATTAATACTAACCTTGATCCCTGTCACCTCTACTCCTTCTGTAAGATGCAAGAAAGAAAAATATGTAATTATTATTTAGAATGTGTACCTTTCTGTAGGACTCAGTGGCAAGTTATGTGTTTCCAGCAAGATTTTGCTATCTGCACTATAATTTTCAACTGATCACTAATACAAAATGAGGAAGATGTTTAAGTCCATAAACTCTTATGTAAAAAAAAAAAAGAGGAAGATAAGCAAAAACATCAATTTTCAAGAAAGATCTAAGGGTGGTCTTAAATTTTGTATCTAGTTTTTTTTCTTTTCTTTTTTTTTAGAAGTGTGAGTAGAGAGAAACAAAAGTAAGACAAAGTTTAAAAATTCTATATATTAAGTAACATTAAAGCTGGATGTTGCTTTCATACCAGTCAAGAGACAGCGAGAAGAGACATGAATGGAACATAAGTAGAGCTGCAGCTACTAAGAAAAGCATTTCCTAAAGGCATTGTGTCACTGTATTTCCAAGAGGAGCTAATATGACACTGCAGGAGGCCTTGCTTTTGCTGGCAATTTAAGCTGAGTGATTTCTTGTGGCTCAGGTGATAACATCCCCTAAAACACTACAATTTTTATTTTCAAACATCCACTACTTCATTACCCATAAATTAAGTTTCACAGAAAGAATTCTGAGGTTATACATTCAACCTTCCTTAAAATTCAGCAATGGTAGATTCTGCATCGGAAGTATCCGTGTGCCAGCCCTGTAGCTGCAAGTCCAGAAACCCGTCCAAGAAAATCTCTGCCTCTCTTGTCACTCTTTCAAGTGATACATTAAGCCTGGATTGTCATTTTTCTATTTTTAAAAAAATCTGTATTTTAAGACACCACCATTTTCCCCACCTCATTTGAATTTCCCATTCAAAGTTTCCTAGTCAAACATAGTGACGACTCTGACAATTTTCTGTCTAGTGGGCACTTCTATTAGACTATTTTAATGACAATTTGACTGTTGTGCCATTATTTTTCAAGCACTAATAAAATCACCCTCTCCAAGAAAAATTGAATTATCATTGCCATAGATACTGAAAACTGATTTGGTTCACACACACTGAATGCATCCATTGAAATACCATCCTGTATTAGCCAAATATGTATGATTTCTAAGTATTCATCAAAAGTAAAGCAAATGTTTAAGGATATAGAAATGCCAACAATGCTGCCAACAATGCCAATATTATGCAGGAAACTGGGCATTATCTCTGTCCTCAAAAACATAATCTCAAGATAAACTGCTAGACCATAAAGACAAGAAAATGAGCATGCATGTAGTTTAGCATCTATATTTAACTCCATTTCCTGGATACAATGGACTGAATTTTGTCATCTTAAATTCATATGTTGAAGTTTTAACCACCATCATTGCATAATGTTTTTGCATTTTTGAAATAGGTTCTTTAAAAGTATAGAGCAAGTTAAAATGAACCTGTTAGGGTAGACCCTCATCCAATCTGATTATTGTCCCTATAAAAAGAGGAAATCTGGACACAAAGGAAATATGTGGGATGTACAATTACCAAGGAAAGACAATGTGAGTACAAAACCAGAGCATAGCCATTTGCAAGCCAATTAAAATGCTTTTGGAGAATGCAAACCCAAAGATACTTTGATCTTAAGCTTTTATCCTCCAGAACTATGAGAATATGAATTTCTATTGTGTAAGCCACACAATTGATGGTATTTTATTATGGCTGCTCTAGCAAAGTAACATACCAAATTACACATCTTTATTTTAATGGATAGATTTTAGTAACACTTGAGAACCTACTTTCTACTGGGTCCTCTGCAAAATAAAGTTAATGAGCAAATCTCTAAATAGTAAATGTTAACATCTAATCATAGTAAGAAACACAATAAATGTGTCAGTTTTAACAAATGTGAGAAACGTTCCATTCACTGTGTTGTAAGAACAGCTAAGAAGATAACTCATAAAATTTCTCATGGGTGTTTTCCCTTATGGAGTTGAAATCTATTGACTTCCTAAAGGTTAAGGAAGATGGTAGTTAAGAAAGACTCCTGGAGGATGGAAGCAAAGAGAGAAGAAACTACAGAATGCTTATTACACTGAAATCAGCTTGGAGAAGTTGATGCAGAGGGAAACAAGCAAATGGATGATGAACATGAGAGGAAGTTAGGAGTGTTTCAAGAAGGGTTGCTAAGACCAAGTTTCTCCAACCCTTTGGCCATGGGGTGGTACATGGAACTGGGTCACTCATATAGAGACAAGGCGGGGTGAGTACAGCTACATCTCTATTTATAGCTACTATGAGCTAAGAGGGGCTGGGATTTAGCTCAGTTGGTAGAGCGCTGCGCTGCAGTCTCTGAGGTCCCGAGTTCAATTCCCAGCACAGCAAAAATGGGAGAAGGGCCGGGCAATCCACTCCCAATGCAATCCCAAACACTGAGCCATTCCCGAAACACTCAGCCATTGAAAACCCTATGAGGGTTGCTATGAGTCAGATACCGACTCGACAGCACCTAACAACAACAACCTAACATTAGCTAAGTTGGTAGAGTGCTTGCTCTGTGCACTCTGAGGCACTGGGTTGAGTCCCTCACACTGTCAAAGTGGGAGAAGAACCTGGCAACTCACTCCCAAAGCAATCAGTCATTTAAAACCCTATGAAATGCAGAGAAGCACTGATATAGTGCTGGGTATGGCACAGTGTCAGGGAGTGTTTCATCCTGTCATTATGAGTAAGATTCAATGGCATCTAACAACAACAACCTCATCACTTGAATTGTGCCAAAACTACCCTATCCATGTGCATGGCCAAGAAACTTTTTCCTGTGGAAAACAGGTTGAGGAGTCTCTGGAGTCTGTTACCAATATATTCTGAGTCAGGAAAATATCTTTTAGCAGAGTCCCTTTCAATGTTTCTGTTTTCACATTTTTCGTTAAGGTAAAATTTACATTTCTCTAAAAAGTATTCAGTAGATGAATTTGTGCAATTTTATAGTCATTCCTCCCATAAGTTTGTTTCCCTTTTGTATTTTGACTCAGCAGCATATAAACTAACACAGAAAGTAACAAAAGTGTTCCTGGTTAGAAATTAAATATATGACGGTAGTACAGAGGCGAATAGAGTTAATGGAATTATGCACAATCAGTAGTCAAAAACCTATAGTCCAAGATAAGACCATTATTTTTGTAATATTAATATTGCCTATGATTTTAAAGAGCAGCACAAAACTGAATAGTTATGACAAAGTCTATATTTCCTATTAACTAAAACATTTGCTATGAGGTACTTTAAGGAAAAAAATGCTGACATTTAGACCAGGTTATCAAGAGAATAAATGGAGTTATAAGAAAAGGCAGATCCTGGAGTAGTTGTATGCATGGCTCTAATCCTAGCACTCAGAAAGCAGAGACATGAACATCATGAGTTTGAACGCAAACTTGTCTATGTAGTGAGGTCCAGGCTGGTCTATTACATAGTGAGGTCCTGTCAAGAAGAAAGGAAGAAAGAGAGAGAGATGGAGAGAGATGGAGACAGGAAGAGAGAGAGAGAGAGAGAGAGAGAGAGAGAGAAGAGAGAGGAGAGAAGAGGAGAGGAGAAGAGAAGAGAAGAGAAAGAAGAAGAAAAGAAAATAAAGAAGGATGGAAGGAATGATGGAAGGATATAGGGTTGAGGGGTACAAATATTGAGTGGAAAAGTAAGATGAAGGATCAGAACCTAAACAAGAGATCCAGGGGGGTGTTCAGATTATATGGACTAAATTATTGGCAAGATGTGCTATTACAGAATCCAAGGAAACAATTTTTAAGGAAAGAATGAGAAGGCTATTGAGATGAATGAACATAAGGATTGAAAGAAAAATTCCTACCTGAAGGCCATTGTTCATTTTAAAAGGAATTTGTGATAAAAACATGCAGCATATTCCAAATTTAAATTGTGATATAGCATACTTTAATAATCTCTACTGTTGATGATGCTGAACAGAATTGTGAGAAAAGGTGTTACAGCAGGGTATTACCTCTTTTACTCTGATCTTACACCACTAGGAAGAAAGATGATTGAGTTGAGGTCAAAGATCTTCTTACATAGTCTCTAGCCTGAGGTAAAGGTCCATTTTCTACAATCTAAATTTAAAGCCCCAAGAGTAATGATTATTACAAATTAATGAACAATCAACTTTAATGTTTGCTGGAGAATGAACAGTGATTATCATCAAACCAGATGTGGATTTAGGTAAAATGTTGCTTCAGGGGAAGGATTATAGTGAAATAATGAATTGGATAATGTAACAGGAAAGAAGAATATTCCAATGGTATTATTTTTAGAAACATAAGAGTGTACAATGTATTATGTGAGCACAATGCTCAAATTTCCAGTATATCATAGATATTTCTTGTTTTAATAAATGTTAGTGTGGTACAGAGACATAACCCATTTGCTGTATTCATTATGCAACTACTAAATCACTTTTGGTTGCACATTCAGCAGGTTACATAATTTACAGATCAGTATAAACTGAAGAAGAAAAAAGAAAACAGTAAGAATTTTAATTAATATGCAATAAAAATCATATACCTTCATGGGTATATACTCATTGATTTTTTCATGTGTTCATATAGTTGCATCCTGTATCTTGAGATTTTTCTCTCACTTTCTACCTTTCTACAACATTTATCCTCCCCTTATCCCCTTCTCCTACCTCTGCACCTACCTGCTAGTCTTCCTTCTTCTTTCTGATCTTCGAGTACTTTTCCTTCTTAAATAGGTATAATTGTTGATTTATGTGTATCTAAATATGTGTATGGGATGTGGTAGTCCACTCCCAAAAACGATTCTGAAACACCTAGCCATTGAAAACCCTATGAGTGTTGCTTTGATTCAGACACAACATGATGGCACCAAAACAACAAATATCTATAATTATTTTTCTGCACATTAGATATAGCTCCCACATATGAGTGAGAATATGTGGTATTTATCTTGTTGAGTCTAGATTAATTTGCTTAAAATGATGTTCTCCAGTTTCATCTATTTTGCTGCACATTACATAATCTCCTTCTTCTTTATTGCTGAATAATATTCCATTATGTATGTGTATGACAACTTTTCCATCCACTCCTCTATTGATGGATATCTTTGCTGTTTCTATACTTTTGCAATTGTGAAGAATGCTGCATTAAATATTTGCAGGTTTCCCTCTGGCATGCTAACATCTTCCTTTGGGGATATTCTGAGGAGAGGCATAGCTGGGTCATATGACAATTGTATTCTTTGTTTTCTAAGGTACCTCAATATTGATTTCCAAAGTGGCTGAACTAATTTACAATCCCAGCAGCAGTGTAAAAGGGATCCTTGTTTCTCTGAATCCTGGTTAACATTTGTTTTTTATTTATTTTGTTAATCTTGGACATTATTACAAGAGTAAAATGGAATCTCTCTGTTGTTTTGATCTGCATTTTCATAATGACTAGTAATATTAAATATTTTTTCATGTCTTTATTGACCATTCTAATTTCTTCTTTTGAGAACTCTGTTCAGTTTCATTGTCCACTTACTTATTGGGTTATTTGTTCTGCTCATGTTAGATATTTTATATTCTTTGTATATTCTAGAAATTACTCATCTGTCAGATGTGAAAGATGCAAAAAGATTTTCTCATATTCTGTGTGGGTTCATCATTTACTCTCTTGTTTCCTTTGCTAAAGGTTGTTGTGGGCTGTATATTTGGTTTCTAACTCATAGTGACCTTCTGTACAACAGATGAAAAACTATTGTCATTAGTTCTCTGCTACTATAGATTTTTCACTAGCTGATTGTTTTGGGGAGTATGTTTTCAGGTCCTTCTCCCAAAGCCTATAGCATCTGGTGTTCCCAGGTGGTCTCTCTTCCAAGTACTAACCAGGTCTGGCCCTGCTTAACTTCTGAGATCTGATGGCACAATGGTACGGCTGTACACAGACACTTTTTAGTTTTATGTAATCCCATTTGTTTATTTTTGGTGCTGATTCCTGGACAACTGGGATCTTGTTAAGGAAATGATTGCCAATGTTTATATGTTGGAGCATGTTCCCTATCTTTTCTTCTAGTAGTTTCAAGGTTTCTTGTTTTATGCTGAGGTCTCTGATCCATTTTGAGTTGGCTTTTGTACAGATTGAGAGATTTGGATTCATTTATTTTCTTCTGCACATGGATATCTAATTTTCCCAGCAACATTTGTTTGAGGTCATCATTCCTTCATTGAACATCCTTAACCCCTTTGTCAAAGATCAGATGGCTGTAATTGCATGGGTGTATCTCTTGGAATTGAAGTTAAATGTGGCAAGCTCCATCTTTTATTAACTATGGTTGGATCTTGAGCAAGTTTGTACTTTGTGTGATTTGTTATTCTTCCTTTATGGCAACATTGAAAATATTACATCCCTAACTTGATGATGCCTGGAGCCATAGCAATTTGACAACAAATTCAGTTAGATCTTGGAAGGTAAAGAGGGTCTAGCCTGGTTAATACTTAGGAGGGAGATAGCCTGGTAACATCAGATACTGTAGGCTTGGGAGAAGGACACGACAACCCATGCCCAAAAATCACTCCTACATTTAAAACCCTATGAATAGCAGAGAAACACTGACAATAGTGTTTCACCTGTTGGACATAGAGTTGATATGGGTTGGACACTGACTCGACAGAACCTAACAACAACAACCACCTGATGTTAAGTAAGTCTGACCCTGCTTAACTTCTAAGATCAGGATCACTCATTGTGGCGTCTTATACTGGTATAATGGAATACTATTCAGCCATAAAAAATGAAATCCTGACATCTTCAGCAACATGGATAGAACTTTTGTTAAGTGAAATAAATCACATACAGAAAGAAAAATACTGCATGTTATTATTCTCGTGAAAATCAATAAGTCAGTCTTGTAGAATAGCAGAATGGAACATTGATCACTACAGCCTGGAAAGGGATGGGGGATGAAAATAAGTTCAATAAAGATCTCAAAACATCCCTCAGTAGAGGAATTACTTCTGTTTCCTCTTTAGTACAGTAAGTATTGTTTAAAACAATCTATGATATATTTTAAAATGACTAGAAAAGGAAGAATATAATTCTTAACACATAAAAAATTAATAATTGAAGAAATGGAAATTATTATTCTGACTTATTTATTAGACATTAAGTACCTGTATTAACTTACACTGATGTACTTCATATAGATTTAAAAATATTATATCATAATTTAAAAAATTCCCACAATCTATTACATAGTTGATACAAGTGTTATATTTCACAAGGAAACATTTATTTCAGTTTACTATAATAAATGTTAGACAACTAGCATGAATTCCCTATAAATTCATTTCCTTCAATCCTGAGTGGCCTGTGAAAAAACTGTATGGCTCATGAAGATTAAGTGGTAATTATAATGGCTTGAGTAAATTCAATAACTTTACCCTCTACATGTTAGTAATGATGAAACTTTTCAGAAAGTTTCACTTCTAAAGGAACAGGAATGCTCATATAGAATAAGTTAAAGTTCTTTAACCATTCCAACTTTAAAAGGAGTAAAAGAAAAATTCACTTTTAAGTAGACTGAGATGCATCTCTGTCCTCTCATGCGGAATATCTAACTACACAAACATATTGAATCAATATTACAAAACCACATCTCACTTCAATTACTATCAAAATTAAACTTATTTATTATAGTTTTGACAAGACATATAGCTTCTTAGAAAAACAAAGAAAACAAGAATTAGCCATTCCAAAAGCATACATTACTGAGTATGGTTAATTAAAGTGTACAATGTAGATAAATAATTAAATATAGGGAATAACTTGATCTGAAACCTGAGAGATACTCCATAAATAGTACGCACTAAGTTACATTCATTGCCTAATCAGATTTTAAGGTAATAAGTTTAAACCTATGTTGTGCTGATAGATTTTAGATGATGTATACCCCATGAGTAGCTATTTTAGTAGCCACAGTAGCTCATGTGACAAGAAAGAAAATCTAAACATCAGCAATGAAGAGAAAGAAAAAAAATTCCCTATGAGATTTGCTGAGTGCTGAGTTGTCAGATGGCATTAACAACTCTTGTGTTCATGCATGCATTCCAGAGCATTTATTATAACCATCAAATCTTCTACCTTGAAAATGTTATGAGCAACATTTTCTTGAAAATCATTGTAATTATTAATAACTAAGCCTTAGAATGGAAAGTACAGCACATCATTCTCAATTCCTTGGCCAAAATAGTGTTCATAACTGCATAGCCCTTAACTTTTTGCTGACTAGTCGAAGGTGATTTGTCAAATCGTCAAACCTTCTGTCACCCTTGGATCAATGAAACTAGCAAAGCAGAAATAGTCCATTATTAGACTAAAAAAAAAAAAAAAAAAAAAAAAAAAAGACGTCCAAAGTCTCTGAAGTCGATTTTAATGGGAGACAAAACATTCTTTTTTGACTGGTAATGGTTGGAACTCATGACTATGTTCACTTCTGTAGGTAGCCCTGATCATCCTTGTTCAGATAATTTTGATCTTAATGCTAACTGATTATTATCTCTGGCATATATGCACACATACATGCACATACACACACATACATATATACATAAATATACATATATCCATGTATTTATGTGTGTATGTGTGTATCTCCTTAATGTCCAGCTTTCTTGAGTCTATCGTGAGATATACTTAGTTTCTTGCCCTTGTACAGAAAGATCAAAAGATGAAATTGAGAAGTATAGCTATAGACCAAATTCTTTTGCATGATCTTTCAAGCCCCTCTGTAGACAATTAAAACATTTTGCCTGGTAGATTTCATGGGGGATAGGGTATAAAGAACCTTCCCTCCCCATTCCAGTTTTATGCATGTAAGTAGTGCATTGCAATTCTCTGGTGAAGTTGGAATCAAGGCCTCATTATAAGGATATATTATTGAATATTGCTTGTCCTGCATCTTGAAACACATCTCTGAACAGCTGACTAAGTGATATGATACTTGAATGTGCATATAATTTGCTTGAACATCATCATCACAAATACTCAGAACTTTTGAAAACTCAGTTAGCACTTTCCCCAATGTGGTAAGATGTAACTTTAGCTTTGGAAACTGGATTGACTGTAGATGGGAAGTCTAATAGATTTTTCCAGAGATTTTCTGGGATATTATTTAAAGAGGGCCACTAGAGTCACCCTGGACTCAAAAAAAAAAAAAAAAAGAACAAAAGAAAGAGAGAGAGGAGAGAGAGAGAGAGAGTGAGAGAGAGAGAGAGAGAGAGAAGTATAGGTACAGTTCAGTGTCAGAGCACTTGCAAAGTGTGTGTGAGGTCCAGGGTTCAAGCCTCCAAGTACAACAAAAATAAGTTAATTAATTAACTAATTAATTAACTAACTAAACAGGGTAATGAGAAGAGTGTACTTTCAAGA
Source organism: Pedetes capensis (assembly GCA_007922755.1). NCBI lineage: Eukaryota > Metazoa > Chordata > Mammalia > Rodentia > Pedetidae > Pedetes > Pedetes capensis. Next base: position 14,733 of record VMDO01017942.1, read on the forward strand.
AAATTGGCCATACTTGTGAAGGAGGCAGGAAGGTCTGATTAAAGTAAAAGGCAGTTACAAGGTGAGCTGGAGGGTCACCCTACAAAAAAAGGACATCTGTGTGGATGTTCTGGCCAGGTTCAAATATGGCAATCCAACCTTATCACGTGTGGGCTAACATGCAATCAATCTTATTTGTCATGTGCACATGTCAAACCACTGTTTAAGGGGATTGGAATCTGAACCTCAGGTTTTCAAAATTCTGCAAGACTTCTGACTTGTATGCTGAATTATGTCATAATTATATTGTATTAAATTGGAGTCAACATCAGGCAGGTTGATACTTGATTTGTATAGAGAGTTTGATTGATCTGAACTGAAATCACTGTTGCAGGTTGAACAGAGCAGACAATAGAACTCCATAATTTGAATCCTCAATGGGATAGATAAAAGTGACACTATGGAAAATATGAACACTTGGGCCATAATTTGAAATCTTCCTTTAAAAATAAAAACTAGAATCAGGATTGGGATGATGGCTCAATGGTAAGGGACCTACCTAGTATGTATGAGGCCCTGATCATGATCCTTAGAAACACAGGGAAAATTAAATAAAGAAATACATTTAAGCGAGAATCTATAGTAAAGTATATTATGAATGTTGAAATGTATGAACACCATACATCTATATCTAGATGGATTTTCATAAATTAATCTTTTGTACATAAAATAATCAGCATGTAAATCAACAAATGTAATACTTTCAAATACAGCAAAGCACATTTTGTGCTTTCCAGCCATCTGTTACCAAAGCAACCACTTTTTTGACAAGATTGTTTTACCATTGCTCAAAATATATAAAACTGTACCATATAAAGTATATTCTTTTGTGATTATCTACTGCTTAGTCACTTGCGTTTATTTTCACCATACACTGCCATGCTATTTTTGTGGAAAGACAATTTTAATTCTGCTGATTATATAATATTCCAGCATAGGCTATTATTTGTGCATCTGCAGAGGCATTAATATTAAGTGGTCTTAGATAACATGAGTATTGCTTTTTTATATGTTTTAAAATAATGAACACAAAATATTTTATTTTTCTTGATAAATGTATGATTTGCTACTTTCCTTTTGTTTAGAGTGCTCCTCTTTCAATGGACAAAGTCATTATCTAGAATGTTTCAGTTCAATTGTCCATCTCACAATGATGCAAAGCCAAATAAGCTATCTTTCAGTATAGCTGCAAACACTTATCACATTTCTTGTATCGACATTTTGACCCATGGCTTTGCATTTTTCTCACGTCTAGTTTTGCTGTTGTTATTCTTACTGGTATATCATTTTGGGGAAATTTCCTTGATATATGAATTTGAAAAAGAGGTAAAATAAAGGTAATAATATTTCATGTAATATCTACTCTTTTCATTTATGTTCTGTCTATCTAGACAATCCTACTATTAGAAGTACAAATAATGTTACCTTTTCAGAATTGACTAGTTCAGTTTTATTAGCAGAAATATTATATGGAAAAGTGTTTGACTGGTTTTATTTCAGATATAGGACATTTTATTTTCTATATATGTATATGTATGGATATATGTAGTTTAACTAAGTTGGTAGAGGACTACTCTGCTTGGTCTGAAGCCCGGTGTTTGATCTCCATCACTGCAAAACTGGGAGAAAGACCTGGCAACCCACTCCCAAAAAACAATCCTGAAACAATCAGACATTGAAAACCTTATGAATAGCAGAGAAGCACTGACAATAGTGTTTCATCTGTTGTTAATAGTCACTATGAGTGGGATCCAACTTGATAGCACCCAACAACAATAACAACTCGTTTGATGATTAAAAAATCTGAGATCCAGTTTACTGTCATAGTCACTTTATATATTTTCCATGTAGGTATCAATATATTTTTCTTACATAGAAATATGAGAATCCTATGAAATGTTGCTGCATATCATGCATAACGTTGGAAGTACATTAGTTTCTTCCCATTTCAAACTAAAGGCCTAAACAAACAAAAAAAAGAATATCTAGTAAAATAAAAATGTTTAATGTTTGTAAAGTAAGCCTTCTTGGTATTGCTCACATAAAAAGTGAACTAATTTATAAGTATAGATTTTATTTTAATTTAAACAAAAGAGATTATTAGCAGCATATACCAAAAGTATCAAAAATGTCCATTAAAATGACCCATGTTAAACATATTAAAATAAAAGAGTCATTGTTTTCAAACTTTATATTTTTATTTCTTCAGTATCTATGAATGCTCCATTATGATGAGAAACCTTTTTAGTGGATCATTAACTCCCTTTCAGAATGATACTTCATAAACTAATCAATACTGGATGAATATATCATAGCTTCTATATTCAAAATTATATGACTAGAATAGCTGGTGACAGAAATAATTTACTATTATCTTTTGACCCTAAGGGAAAACAATCAAAATCTTGATAAAGAAAATAGTTCTATTTTTGATGAAATGGCATGTAAAATTTTCATTTTCTAGCTTAATAACACATCAAATTCTGTAAGGATTTGGAACAGTGATTCATGTAGGTGTGCATTGTTCGCCTCCCTTTTATGTTGTACTTATTTGAATGAGAATACAAACTGTAGAAAAACATGCAATCAGTAATTTCAATTATATAATGAATATTTCCTTAAAACCTTTAAAATAAATTATTTTTAACATATCCATAGGATGTGCTAGAGCTATAAATAATTCCTGAAGAAAATATTTTATCAAATATATACATTTGCAAAGCAATATGCAATGCAAATATTACTGTGAAAATACATAATATTGTCTCCATTCTGGATTTCTTTAAATGTGAAGATGAAAAGCTATTCATAAGATGTTTCATTCTACTTTAAAACCTTGAAACTGTTTCAGATGCAATGGTTGTTGTTGTTGTTATTAGGTGCCGTCAAGTCAGTATCTGACTCATAGTGACCCTCATAGGGTTTTCAATGGCTGACTGTTTCAGGATTTCCTTGGGAGTGGATTGCCAGGCCCTTCTCACATTTTTGCGGTGCTGGGAATTGAACTCAGGACCTCAGAGACTGCAGCACAGCGCTCTACCAACTGAGCTAACTCCCAGCCCATTAGATGCAATGGTATACACCTATAATCCCACATACTTGGAAAGCTGAGGCAGGAAGATTGCATGTTCAAGGCCAGAGGTAACCTGCACAATTTAGCAAGATTGATTTATAAAAATAAATAAATAAATGAATGAATGAATAAATAAATAAATAAATGGGCTATGTGCATGCAGTTCAGTGTAGAACACATGCCTAACATGTGTGAAGCCCTGGTTTCAACCCCCTAGTATAATAAACAACAACAAAAATGAAATTTCAACTGTTAATTCTAATTAATATATTCACCATACCATTATTTGAAATACATGGTAAATGACCACTTGACTTTGAACGATATCTGATCCTTTTTTAAAATAAAGGTTTTGGAGAAAGCAATAATTGGAATAGAATGTGCGTATATGCATTTATGTGTATATTGTCACAAAAATTGGATATAATAAAGAGAAAGAATGAAGAATGAAGTAGATCCTTTCAGATAAACTATTTGTTACACAGTTTAAGATACATACAAAATATTTACCCATACCACAGAATTTATTGCTTTAGTCCATTTTCTATTGCTATAACAAAATGCCTTTGACTGCATAATTTTTAAGGAAAGATTCTTATAGCCATGTACTCCATAATGGCAGTGAAACATTCTGAGAAATTCATAGTCAGACAACTTCAACATGGTGCGAACATACGGTGTAATTCGATAAGCCTAGATGGTGTAACCTACTATATAGCTAGGCTATATGGTGTAAATCATATCTCCTACTTTATAAATCTGTACAGTATGTTACTGTACCAAATACTGTAGGCAACATTTGAAAAGAATGCTCTAGGCCCTGGGTTCAGCCCCCATCCCCCAGTACCACAAACAAAAGTGGAAAGGAAAGGAGATATTTGTGAAAAAGACAAAATGAGAGGGGCTGCTTCACTCTGTAACTACTTGCTTTCATAGTAATTAATCCCATCTGACAATCTAGGGAATTAACTCTCATAAGAAAAGTACTAATACCTTTTAATGTAGCTATTGCACTGTGGCTTGTGATCCCGTCAGATCTCAGAAGCTAAGCAGGATTGGGCCTAGTTATAACTGGGTGGGAGACCACTGGGGAACACCAGACACTATAGGCTTGGGAGAAGGACCCGACAATCCATTTCCCAAAATCAATCCTCCAGTGAAAACCCTATGAATAGTAGAGAAGCACTGACAGTAGTGTTTCACCTGTGGTGCATAGCATTGCTATGATTTGGGGACACTGACTGGATGGCACCTAACAACAACAATCCCTTTAGAAGGGCTTATCTTTTTTATAGCACCCACACACACACTGGAAATCAAATTGGAAAAGATCAATGTCAGTAGAGACAAACCAAATCCAAACCATAACATTCCATACCGGCCCTCATCCTTATTGAAAATAATGTCCTCGGCAAACCTAAAACCTAATCATTCCATCTCAATATTCTTAATGCATTTCAGCACCAACTCAAAAGTCTAAAATCCAAGCTCTCATCTCAAACTGAGACAAATGTCTTCCATCTATGAGCCTGTAACATCAAGTTATTTACTTTCAAGATATAATAGCCCAGGCCTAGAGTAAACATTTCCATTCCAAAAAAGAGAAATAAACTAGGAGAAAGGGATGATGGATCCCAAGCCAATCTGAACCTCAAGAGAGGAGACATTATGTGTTAAAGCTGGGGGGTGATCTTCATGTGTTCCTTCCTAGCCACACTGAGAGCTTTGAGACTCAGCATTGGACAGCCCTGCTTTATTACTCTACTAGGCTCACCCATGCAGTAAGTTTCCTAGGTTAGAGTTGCTCTCTCTGTGGCTCTATCATACCGTTCTGAGGTCCCATGGACCTCCCCACTCTAAAGGGTTCTGAGCATTTCAGTAGCGCAAGTACAAGGGCAGATTTTTGCCTGGTCACCCAGGAAGTTTGATAGATTGTTTGAAATCTAGATGGAAACAATCTTGCTCTACTGCTCTTGCATGCTGCATACCAGGAATATTAGCATAACGCAGGCAGCGATGCTACCAAGGCTGCTTGTTTGCATTTTCCAGAACTGCAACACATGCTATACTTGGAACAACTTGGCAAACTGCTGGGGTGGCCATCAAAAAGCAGGGGTCGTAGAACTGAGGCAGCCCTTAGCAGCAAGACCTTTTGCCCTCCATGACTTCATATTTTGAGCATGTGATGAGAAGGGCCAAGTCAAGGATCTCTGAAATGGCTGTGGGGTCTTTTTCACATTGTCCTGCTGAACAGGACCTGATTTCTTTTGCCTGTGCTAATATTTTAAGCAAGTGGTTGTTTTGCTGAACACTTGTACATGTTTTCACTATTTATGTGGCCATATGGGTTAAGCGGGTTTTTGAATTCCCCAAAACTTTATGCTCTGCTTCCCTTTTAAAGAATGATTCCTATTAGTAACTTTAGTTAGTGTAAAAACCAATGGCTTTCATTATGATATTTCCATATATGCACATCAGTGGGCATTAGTCATGTAATTCCCTTTTAAATATATGTGCATTTTAAAGGCATCCTTTTGTTTTCTAATTTCAATAATGCAATTAAAATATTCAGCTTCCTGAGTGCCTGAATGCTTTGCTGCTTTGATATTTCTTCACCAGATACTCAAGCTCATCACTCTTAGACTTGGCCTTCCACAAAAGCCCTAGCACATGGACACATTTTCTTTACAACCACTTAAGTAGGACAGTACCACAGCCATTTCTAACCGTATTGTCTGACAAGGTCCTGATATGGGGAAGAGGGGTTCAAGAAACTCATCTTCCAAGAAGTGGATGGGGATGGAGAAAAGGAAAATGTGCTTTTTGCTTTCTAGGAATAGGATTACTGCTTCTAATTATTATGATTATGTTTAGGACTAATACTCATAACTAATATTGTATTAAACTCTAATGAAACAAATGCTGAAAGAATGACACGACTGAGGGAATTTGTAAATGAATTAGAAGTAATGACCTCCACTTGTAAAGGTTATGTGGACAATATTCTAGTTAGAGCTGATCAGCAACTTCCACCCTGGAACTCAAACATTAAGTGATTTATAATTCAGCTGCAACAGGCTGAGTTGTTAGCCCCTAATTAGATAGAAGTGGCCCAATTTTTGATAGCTAAGGTTTACAAAGAAAGTATAGAGCAATTTAAAGACACAGGCCTGTTCCTTCGGTACAAAAGTCTCTTTGACAATTTATGGCTCCCATCTGGGGAAAAGAATAAATACACAACATGGAGAGGTGCTTATCTATCCAAAGGCAGACCTTGATTCCCAGCTATAGAAAAAAAGTAAAGGCTGATGTTTTGTGGGGTGCGTGCCTCCCGGTCTGGCCTGGAGGCTGGGTCGGCTGCGCTGCCACGCACACAGATACTAAACACAATTCACTTGAGACCCTCAGGTGAGGGGCGCAGAGTCCTGTGGCCCTCAGGACTCTGGCGGAGACGGGAGAAAGGAAAAGCCTCAGGCGCTTTTGCCTTCCAGGGGCAAACACCTGTGTTGGTCATCTCGGTGGTCAGGAGGAGGCAGCTGTTGCTTCATCGGTGATCAGATGGAGAGCAGGTTCCTTTCCTTGTTGAGGATTGCGATGGGAGAATGTTTTTTCCTCACCAAAGTTCCAGGGGAGAGCAGCGGGAGAGGCATTTCCTCATCTGTGGTCTGGGCAGGAACAGGCGAGAAGGTGCAGAAAGGGATGCCAAAAAGGCCGTGCCAAAAAAGGGGTCGAGCTGCCGCAGCGCAGCTCTTTATATAGTTCGCCCCTGGAATGGTCTGAGCCAATCAGCTTTCAGTCCAATTGTCCAATCAGGAAGTGTTTTGTACAAACATGCAACCAAGTTACTTTCATTTTCCCTAGATTTCTAACTTACAAACCAGATATTCAAACGCCATTTTCCCAGTTTGGGAGTTTTTGCCAATTTCCTCCCAATTCTTCCCTACAATGTTTTGGTCTGCCTGACCCTCCACTGCCTTACATAGAAACATATAATGAGCAAGGGGTTAAAATGGTAAATAAGGATAGAGTTCAAACACCCTATTATAGCTTATAATTTATAAAAGGCCTGAGAAGAGATGGATCTTCCAGGTGTTTGTTATCTAACAATAATAAAGTTTATGCTTTGAACTAAAGGTTGTTATGATTAACAAGTGTTTGTGAAATTTTTTTTCATGAATAACCAAATGTGCTATTCTTGCTGCTTGCATGACCTAAGACTAAAATGATTGTATAAAACATTGAGCTGTTGGAACAATAAACAGAATAGATTCACATAGTCTCTGAGCTACTGTGTCTGTTACCCAATCGCTGAGTCCTCATCTGCCTTTGGGACCCCCTGGATCCTAGGCTGCAGCTGGACTGTGGCAGGACAGCCTTTACCTAGTTCTTGGTGAGATATTTTTCATTCCTGTCTGAGACCTCATCAGAATGTTATTTACTATGCATATTTCTATCAGTGCTCTGGACACAGCTATTATACTAATCTACAAGTAGTTTGGGGGCTGGGATATAGCTGAGTTGGTAGAGTGCTGCTCTTCAGTCTCTGAGGTCTTGAGTTCGATTCCCAGCACCGCAAAAAGGGTAGAAGGACATGGCAAACCACTCCTGAGGGAATTCCGAGACAATCAGCCATTGAAAACCCTGTAAGGGTCTCTATGAGTTGGACACAACTTGAAGGCACCTCATAACAACAAGAAGTAGTTTTAGACTTTTTGTGGTCCTTTTTTCTTTTGAACACTCGTCAGAATTTTCCTTAGTGCTCTATGTTTTTTTAATCCTTTCCTGACTTTCTCCTCCAATCTTACCCAACATCTGCCATTACCCACCTCCAAAGCTGCTTCTACATTTTCAGGTACCTCTGGAGCAACAATCTCACTCCTAGGGACTAAATTTCTTTATTTCTTGTTAATATGACAAAATACCTGAGAAAGGAAAAAGGTTGTTGGGGTTTATGATTCTGGAGACTGAGAAATCCAAAGACAGAGCAGCAGGGTGTGCCCTGTACTTCTTCAACATATGGCTGAATACGGGAATTTAAGCTGATGAATGTGAGGTGGCAAAAGAGGAGGGTTTGCTTCACCTTGTAACAACTTGCTGTCAGGGTAACTATGACAGTCCCGTGAGACTGAAAACTCCCTCTAATGAGAAATATCTTAGCTATTCTTCATAACCTAATCAGTTCATAAAGACTCCACTATTTTTCTATAACATTACATTAGGACTCAAATTACAATAAGAGTTTTAGTGGGGACAAATTACATGCAAATGACAGCAGGTACCAACTAATCAAAACCAATATTCACTTGCTATAAAAAGTATTGATTTAGGTGTGCTTGCATGCTAATGAATTTGTAGCCTCCTTTTTTAGACTAAAATAAAATCAAGTTGAGTAAAGAATATATGTTGATTTAAATGTGCTACGTGGTATATAAATACATAATTTATATATAAAAATAACACACATAAGTTTTCCTTATGGTTAATTTCTCAATTTGATATATTTATCATATATGCCTGTATACACATATGTATATTTTATATAGGGTTAGTGTATGACTTACTCTTATATCTGTTTGGGTAAATCAGAAAGCTATGATGGGAATAAAATTCTGAGAGTAAATAATAAAATATACTCAGTTAATGTGGTTTTACAGTAGCATAGTTTTCAGAGCATGGCTTTTATGAATTTCCATAATTTTACCTCAATGAAGAAGTTACGCAACAGAGAGAGCAACGTTTACTCTCTTGACCCCTTTACAGATTTTACTATTAAACTTTCTGATTTTTCTGGTTTAATAGTGTGATTTCACTTTTTCAAACGAAGTTTTATATCTTTTCTGAAATTAATTTTTCTCTTTTATTATTCTAATATCCATTTAGAATGTGTTTACTTGAGCTTATGTAGTCTTCTTTTTCTTTATAGAAATAAAGGGATTCTTGGAATTGCAAGCTGTGTTAATTTAATTTCTCTTATACACACACACACAGAAGCTCTAAAACTGATAAACTGAGGAGAGCAGTTGCAGGTAGCAACTTCTTGTGTCCCTCCACGAAATGTGCATTTAAGCATAATCTTTCAAAAATATGGCAGTTATATTTAATATGTTATAATATGGTTAATTTTTACTGACTTTCCTACTGGACTAAGGTCTTTGAGACCAAGAAGTTTAGTAGAAAAATCAATTCTCTTTTCAACATTGGCTGCACACACAATAGAGTTGACATAAAATAATATTCCATAAAAGTATATTTAAAAGGGGAAATTAGAATTTTCTGTGAAGATAAAAATTTCAATTTTCAAGTACCTGGCTTGGGGGAACTTCCTATAGAGCACTAGAACTTATAACACAGATAAAATCTTCTGGCTAATGTAAATTTGCACATTAAATCTCTTGGCATTGAGGTACTAAAACATTTTTAAGTGTGCATTTGAATATAAAATTCATTCATTTATTTTGTATTCATGTGTGAAATCATTTACAAGTCATTAAACATAAAACCCTTACAAAATCAAAGTTTAAATATTTTACTAATAATGCTAACAAAATGAAGGATTTTGAAAAACACATACAATGAAACTTTATTTGTTTATGTGATATTTTAAAGCAGTATTATATTTTCATATTTACAATTGACAGCAAAATTCAAGTACCATTTATTTTTATGCTTTTTAAGGACAAAGTGAAAGGTTTCTATTCCCCTAAAAAAGTTTATAAGAATTAATAAACAATAAATAGATTAACAGAAAAAAGTGTTTTTATAATTGAACAACTGCTTAATACTGACTATGCTTTACCCAAAATACATCCAAATGTGTTTCAGAAAAAAATATATACATATAATTTTTAAAATAAATACAGCCAGGTGTCATGGTGAAAGTCTGTAATCCTAGCAAATTGGGAGGCTGAGGCATGAGGATTGTGAGTTTGAGGCCAAAGGCAGTTTAAATGAGTTAATGAGACTTTATCACAAAATGAAATCAAAAAATGGGATGGGAGTGCAGTTAAGTGGAAAAGCATTTGTCTACCATAGGTAGGGCCCTGGATTCAACTCCCAAATGCTACCAAAAAGTTAAATACAGTGCCAATTTCATGAGTTACAGAAGGCTCAAATTATGTTCAGTGTATCATTCAGAATCAAACATATTAAGATTTATATTAAATGTGATTTCTGCAAATACTATTAATAGTATTAAGTATTTAGCAATTATTTGTACAATATTAAATTTGTTTCAATAGTCGCAAAACTACAAACCATAACTATTATAGTATAGGCTGTTTCAAAGACAAATGTCTAATATATTCTATACTAAGCTAAATACTCATATGTGTTACTGACCTCTTTCAGCACCGTCATCATGTTGTTGCAAAACTGGACAGCACCTAACATCAGCAACAATGATGGGAAAGAAGCAAGATCTTTGATTATGGAAGCAATGCAAGCTATATAGTTTCTGTAAGGATCTCTTCTAGTGTCATCTATTTAACATGAATTTCATTCTTGGCTTAAAAAATTACATGAGAAGGCCCTTTTCACATTTTTAAAATGTTTCTTTACAAACACTACATAATATGCTTCATGCTTACCAATAATGCTACTACTACATTTAACTTTATTTCAGCAATTTCACTATGAAGAAATAAACATGAGTTGCTTTAGAATCACTGTACACCATTTTTTAAATGTGAGTCAGCTCTAACTTATCTGGTTATCTCAGTCGATAAATGCGGACATATCTAGCAGAGATTAAAATGACTTTCTCATTGTTGTTGTTGTTAGGTGCCGTCAAGTCGTGTCCAACTCATAGAAACCCTCATAGGGTTTTCAATGGCAGATTGTTTCGGGATTGCCTTGAGAGTGGGTTGCCAAGTCCTTCTCCCATTTTTGCAGTGCTGGGAATTGAACTTGGGAACTCAGAGACGGCCGAGCAGCGCTCTACCAACTGAGCTAAATCCCAACCCTATTGATTTTCTCATTAGTGATATGAAATGCTTTAAATTCTTTATTTGAAAATTCTTTTTCAAACATTTTTGAGTGACAAAATTTTAATGAAACATTACTTAATGATGACTTACCACACTGCTTATTATCAACTGACTAAATGCCAGTAGCCTTGATTGGATTTAGTTCAGTTGGTAGAAGGCTGCTCTGTGCAGTCTGAGGCCCTGGGTCAGATCCTCAGCACCACAGAAAACAGGAAAAGAACTGGGCAGCCCACTCCCCAAATAATCATCCATTGAAAGCCCTATGAAGAGTAGAGAAGTATTAACATAGCGCCAGACAGGATATAGGCAAAGTCATACCTAGGTACTTGTACACTTGTTCTAATTTTCTTTAACTTCAGTTTGGCTTTGCATGTGAGCAATTGATGGTCTGATCCATATTCTTCACCTGATCTTGTTCTGATATTTGATATGGAGCTTTCCCATCATTTCTTTCTACAAATGTAATCAGTTTTGTTCCTGTATATTCCAATTCATAAAATCCATGTGTGTAGGCAACATTTATATTGGTGAAAATATGTATTTGCTATGAAAAGATCGTTGGTCTGACAAAATTCTTTCATCTGATTTCCAGCATCATTTCTGTCACCAAGGCCATATTTTCTGACTACTGAGCCTTCTTCTTTATTTCCAACTTTTACTTTCCAGTCATCAGTAATTATCAGTATGTCCTGATTGCATGTTTGATCCATTTCAGATTGCAGAAGCCGGTAGAAATCTTTCCTATCTTCATTTCTGGCCTTAGTGGTGGGTGCATAATTTTGAATAATAGTCGTATTAACTGGATTTCCTTTTAGGCATATGGATTTTAATCTATCACTGACAGCATTGTATTTCAGGACAGATCTTGAGATGTCATTTTTGATGATAATGCAACCCCATTTCTCTTTAGTTTGTCATTCCCAGAATAGCAGGCCATATCTGACTCAAAAATGACCCATGCTGGTCCATGTTAGCTCACTGATGCTTAGAATATCAATGTTTATGGGCTCTATTTGTCTTTTAACAATTTCTAAATTTTCTACATTCATACTATGTACATTCCATGTTTCAATTATTAATACATATTTACAATTGTTTCTCCTCACTTTGATTCATTCCACATCAGCAAATGGAGGCCCCTGGGGCTTTACTCCATTTCTGTTATTAACATAGACTCCATTTTTAGGAGAGAACTCTTCCCCAGTAGTCTTCAGAGTGCCTTCCAACCTGGGTGGCTCATTTTCAAGCACTATATCTCACGGTGTTTCTCTGCTATTCATAGGGTTTTCAATGGCTTGTTGTTTTGGGACTGGGCTGTCAGTCCTCCTCCCTAGTCTGTCCTAGGCTGGAAGCTCAGGGGAAACCTGTCAACTATGGGTGACCTTGTTTGTATCTGAAGTACGGGTAACATAGCTTTCAGCCTTATAGCAACATGCAAGCCCCCACAGTATGGCAAGGTGACAGATATGTGGGGGATTAACTCAGTTGGTGGAGTGCCATGCTGCACTGTCTTAGGACCCAGGTTGGATTCCCAATATCCAGAATTTGGAGGAAGCATATGGCAATCCACTCCCAAAGCAATCAGCCATTAAAACCACAGGAAGGTCACTGTAAGTAGGACCTGACTCCAAGATATCTAATAATAATATTTCACATAGTAGGAATAAGAATGTCTTAATAGTTTTTGTTACAAGAAAGGTTTAAATAATCAGTCAAATTGATATAACTTTCAATTGATTAGATCAACAAAAATATCATACATTTGGAGATATATATGTGTTTATATGTATGTAAAATATACTCTGAATAAAAGCATTCTCATTTTTTCAGCTACAATGCCTCATGCTCTATGCCCATAGAATTAAACCAGGAAATTTTAAAAATAAAATCACTGAGCTGTTAATAATGCAAAGTGGGTGCCTTTTAAGACTTCATGCCCAATGCTTTCAATTTAAAATGAAAGAAGCATCTCAGATGCATTTATTTATAAAATGAAATAGATGAATGCAATTAAAGTAAATTGACTGGCTTGCAGTTAATTAACTTTTTCTTACATTTTGTGTGAACCTCTTCTTCACACACAGGTTATATTTTAAGTCAATATAATTCTCTATAGAATTATCCACATGAGAATTAAATTTTGAATAGGCATTATTTACTCCTATAATTTTCAGACCTCTGGATCACTTTTCACAAATCATTAATATAGTTCTCTATTACGCTCTTCAAATTCCTAATTTAAATAATCCTATTTCTGTCTCATAGACATTGAGTCATGCATATGGGATGACTTCACCTGACTTCACTTGAAGTTCACTTAATTTTCAACTATATTAGCTGTGAAGTGAGTAGAAAATAAATCTGTTCAAAATTATTTTCAGTGCGAGGTCTGCTTGTAACCTGGGAGCAGCTCATTACTCAATGTCCTAAACTGTGGTTTACTTCAAAGATTTATATAAGAGGGATTGATTCCAAAATTTTTTTGATTGCTTTGTATCTATGTGATTGTTTATAAATTTTATAGTTATTTGTGTTAGTACAGATTGATTAAGTCCTATGTACTGATTAAAGGAATGTAGCATTCAAGACAATAAATCTGTCTCCTCTCTCTCTCTCTTTCTGTTTCTCACTCTCTCTCTCTGTCTCTCTCTCATCTCTCTTAAGTCTAAACATTTTAGTTGCTTTGGCTTTTATTTCTTTCTTGTTATAATAGCGATATAGTGAATATATACGCTTTTAACAATAATGTATGCTATTTTTTAGTGTTACACATATACTCTTGACAAAACTTTGTGATTTATGCAATTTTCTTACATACCATTTGAATTAGCAATTCTACTCTTGGGAATTTGTCATACAACAATGTCAGAACATATGTGCAAAAGTAGATAGATGCATAAATATGACAAGCACTAATTCAATTTTTTTACAATAATAACATGTGAATATTATCCACACTAGAAAAATTGTTGATTTGATTATTTTATAGCCATATTATAGCTCATTTAAACAAGGAGCTGGGAACACAGTTGATAATCTAATATCTTCATGATATCTTCTTCTTAGGGGCTAAGATTTAGCTCAGTTGGTAGAGCATCGCTCTGCAGTCTCTGAGGTCCCGAGTTCAATTCCCAGCACCACAAAAAATGGAAGAAGGACATGGCAACCCATTCCCAAGGCAATCCGGAAACAATCTGCCATTGAAAACCCTACGAGGGTCACTATGAGTCAGATACGACTCCATGGCATCTAACAACAACAACAACAACATCTTCTTCTTGCTTTCTCTTTTTCTTCCTTTCTTTTTTTTTTTTGTGGGGGGAGGACAATGGGGTTGATTGGTCCATTGCCTTGTACATGCTAGGCAAGTGCTCTACCATTGGACAGAAACTCCAAGTCCTTTTTCCTTTTTATATTTTGACTTTGAGACAGGGTCTTGCTAAGTTGTGTAGGTGGCTTCTGGCCTCTCACTATTCCCCTCTGTCAGTCTTGAAAGTTGCTGGGATTATAGTCATGTGCTGCAATATGTTTGCATCTTCTTTATTGAATAAGGGCAATTTTTCAAAAACATTTTTATACTCAAATTTACAAGATGTGACTACAATTAAAATAACGGAAATGCATAGGTTGGTGTATGGATGTGTATGAATATTTCTTTTGTTCAAATTAGATAGGATATAAGATTTCCCTTTAAATTCATAGGAAGGGATTAGTCCTCCCTCACTTAATTTTTCACTTATTTATTTGTTTACTTATTATGCTCTAGTTTTAAAATTTTGTTTATAAATGTTAATAGATACAGAGTGATGTCATTTGCTATAGCCATTATGCAATTACCAAATCAATTTTGCTTACACATTCATCATCTTACATACTTTACAGAACATTGTAAACTAAAAAAAAGAAGAATAAAAATAGGAATTTTAATTAATGAATCAATCATGGGTTATATTCTCATTGATTTTTTCTTCCCTCCCTGTTCATGAATGCATATAGTTGCCTCCTGTATTTTGAGATTTGCCTCTGCCTCTTCACCCCTCTATATTATTTTCTTTCCTCCTACCCACTTCCCCAACCTCTGATTTCCTATCCTCTTCTTTTTGATCTGTTTGTATTTTCCTTCTTAGATAGGTATGATTGTTCATTTTTGACCTGACTCAATAGCACTTAACAACAATGTGTATAATATTTTTCTTTCTTTAAGTTGGATTTCCTTTTCACATGTGAGTGAGAACAAATGACATTCCTCTTTTTGAGTTTGGTTTAATTTGCTTAAAATTATGTTCTCCATTTCTATCCATTTTCCTGCAAATGACATAATTTCTTTCTTCTTTACTGATGAATAATATTTCATTTTCTATATGTAGGACAATTTTTTCAATCCACTCCTCTGCTGATGGACAATGTCATTGATTCCATACCCTTGCAATTGTGAAAAGTGCTGCATTAAAATATGGAAGTGCAGTTGTCCCTGTGGGATGCTGACTTATCTTCCTTTGGGTGCATTTCCAAGAGTGGTATAGCTGGGTCATATCACACTTCTTCTATTCTTGTTTATCTAAGGTACCTCTATAGTGATTTCCAAAGTGTCTAAACTAATTTACATTTCCACCAGCTGTGTAAAAGTGTTTCTTTCCCTCCATATCCTTGCCAGCATTTGTTATTATTTGTTTTGTTAATCTTAGCCATTCTGCTGGAGTGAGATGGAATCTCAGTGCTCAGTGCTCAGAAGATAATGTTTTCATTATCTTCTTAAGGTACATATGCAATATTCCCATAGAAAAGTAATTATAAATATCTTAATGCTTTGTATATTATTTTTCCAAATGAACAACATAGGTTTATATCATCCAGTAGAAGATACTTCTTCTGTTGTTTAAGGGTTTAAGATTTTGTAAAAATTTCTTGAAATATAAAATTGACCTCTTGTTCCTCTTATTAATTTTCTAATCATTATTAAAATAGGTTTAAGCATCTTCTAATTTAAAAATGAAAATAAAATTCAAAATACTTTCATCCTCGATTTCCATTATGCAATTTATATCTGGTTTTCCATCCTGTATATAAACTCTTTTTCAATTGCTTTTTTCTGTTCCACCCTGTTACCAAAATATCAAAGTTGACTTCAGGACCTTGGCTTCCATTCTTCTCCTTCACCGATGTCTCTTTGTTCACTTTCTTAATCACTTCCTGTTCTTGACACCATTTCTTTGCCTATAGCTCTTCTGTATTTCCCAGGCAACAGGTTTCCTTACTTCTATATATTTTCTACAATTTTTGCGACATATTAATTCAATACATCCTGCCAATACTTATAAATTTAATTTAATACCATGAACCATTTTGTATAAAAGATTAGAATAAATGAATCATCACAAAGAAAACTCAGAATCCTAATTGCAATAGTTTATTTTAGGTATGAGTTTGACTGGATTAAGAAATAACTAGAGAAGTGGTAAAGAAGTATCTTTGGGTATGTCTGTGAGTGTGTTTCTCGGAAAGAATGAATATCAGTCATAGTGGAATAAATGAGGAAAATTTGTCCTCAACTTGACCAAGCAACATGTAATAATCAGTGGGTTCAAATAGGAATAAAATAGAAAAGAACGAACAGAGAGAAATCTCTTTCTCTCTGCCCCCTCGTATATTCATATATGTATATGTTTACATACATAAAAGAAACATGTACTTAATTCAGATCACCATCATTCTTCGCTAGCATTGTAAGAAATCATTTTCTTAATATTTCTTTATCTCTGTCTCTTTCCTTACACTTCTATTTCTTTTCACTATAACTCATGTGTTCTCTCATACATGCATTACCCAAGCAGAAGCTCAAGGGATATGTGCAAATTACAACTTTGATAAATCCACTCCTCTGCATCTATGAGTTCTTCTCGACTCGGAGATATGTCAGCTCTTTTAATATAGCTACAAGTGTGTCCCCACAATTTGACACATTTACCTCTCCAGTCTCAGATACATTTCTATAGTCAAACATATTCCACTATGTTGTTGTTACATGCTGTTGAGTTGAGTCTGACTCATAGTGTTCCTATGTATAACAAAAGGGAACACTCCTGACACTGTGCTATGCTCAGCACTATGTCAGTGCTTCTTTGCTGTTCACAGGGTTTTCAAAGGCTGATTTGTTGGGATTTTTAAGGAAGTAGGTTGTTAGGTCCTTCTTCTGTTTTGGTGGTGCTAAGGATTGAACCTGGGGCCTCAGCTAGTGCAGTGACACTCTACCAACTGAGCTACACTCTAGCCCATATTCCACTATATTTTATCATAATCAATAAGTACCGAATCAAATCTTATACAGTGCTTTCTTCACTTATATTCTAATTTTTCTAGCCCTTTTAAATAAGAAAAAATGTTAACTGAGCCATGCTCCAATAAAAGTCCTTTACAAAAGCAGCTAAAATAGACACCACTTCTGTGTTCTCAAAATCTTTCTGAAATATCACATATAAAGTTAATCTAACTTGACACAGTTTAGGACAGCAAAAGCTATTCATGAGATTTAACTCAAATATGTAATTCTACCCCATCTTAATTATGAGGGTTCTGAGTTAAGTAACTTATTGACATTGTGAGCTCAATTTTTATTTCACTTGAATCTGGGTTGGCCAGAGACTGTTTTACCAATTGAATACAACAGAAGTGACAGTGACACAATGCCCATTCTATACCAGAATTCATAGAATGAAAATCACAGACTCTGTTTTGTATTTTTTTTCCAGAAATGGATGTTTGAATACAGGGCATTGAACACGCTAGACAAATGGTCAACGTTGAAGTATAGATCCAGTCCTTTTTATGTTTTCATTTTGAGAGAGCATTTTTCTAAATTGCATAGGCTACCACTGACATGGAGCCTATGATCCTCCTGCATCCCGACTTCCTGGGATTTTAGGTTTATGTGCTATAATGCCCAACCTGGACAACAGATTTAAAGCATTTTGGCATGTGATCTATTCCCTGTATAGGGATGGCAATCTATCAGTTTGAAAATAAAAGGAAGTATTTGCTAAGAGGAAGTGTTGCTACATATAAAATGTCCTGAGATAAATAATCCTGGCTAAGGGTTTTCTGTGCTTTACACATTCAGTATTTATGGATGTCAGAAGCACTGATCTCTAGAGAATGTCAACGATGACAAACAAACCCACTGGGTATGAACTGGAGATGCTTCATTACTTAACTGTTCCTTCTGCTAATCATTCACAGTGAAACAGTTGGAAATCAAAATTGTTATTCTGTTGGAGATGGGAATAATAAACATGGAAAACCATCCTTGATGTCCCAGACCACTGCTTTGTCTTCGTCCCTTGCTTGTCTGAATTATTGGTAAAAAGCAAAAATAATAATCTGAACCTAAACTAACATTAAGAATTGTGTCTGATTTGACAATCTGATTCTTTGTGTTAAATTACTGTGTTATCCTGAGTTCTTCAGAAAAACAGAACTACACACACACACACACACACACACACACACACCACAAACACACACAGAGATGTACTATAAGAAATTAGCTAACACATTACAGAGACTTAAAAATCCTAGATTTGTAGTCAGCAACAGAGACCTAGAAAAGCCTAGCAAATAACTCCAATCTACATTTTAGGGCCTGAGAATAAGGAGAGCCTAGGGTGTAACTTTCAATCTTATTCTTACCAAAGACAGGAAAATAATGATGGTCCAGGTCTAAGATATTCAAGTGTTGTTCTCGGTGGCTTAGAGTCAAATCTGACTCATAGCAACACTTATTGGGTTTTCAATTGCTGATTGGTTCAGGATTACCATGGGAGTGGATTGCTACATCTTTATCCCATTTTTATGGTGCTGGGGATCGAACCTGGGTCCTCAGGAAGTGCAGAACAGCACTCTACCAAGTGAGCAAGTTGGAACCAAATCAATGCCACCTAATAACCAAGACAGTCAAGTAGAGAGAAATAATTCTCTCTTACGTAACTTTGTATTCTACTTAGACCTTTACTGGATTGGAAACCTGCTTGCTTCAGTCTATAATTCAAATGTTAATCTCACCTAGAGACACTTTTATAGATATACCAAAAAATTATGTTTAACCGAGTATCTGAGTATATTCTAGCCCAGTCAAGTTGATTAATAAAGGAAAACATCACACAAATTGACCCATAAAACTAAAACTGTTGTCTATTAAAAATTAAAAAGTTATAATTTTATGTATCTAAATTTTGGGTTATTTAAAACACAGTACTAAAAATAAAAAAGAAAGATGAAGAGATTTATATTCATGTCAGTTGGGAAATATCTGAAAAAAGGTTTCATCAACTAATTTAATTGGTGATAAAAGCAAGGGACAGATTTACCTCAGTCAGTAGAATGCTGCTCTTCACTCTCTGAGGCCCTGGGTTCAATCCACAGCACTGCAAAAATGGGAGAAGGAGATGGAAAACACTCTCTCTGGAATTAATCCCCAAACCATCAGCCATTGAAAACCCTATGAATAGCAGGGAACCACTAACATATTTTCAAAGGTGGCAGAATGTTGGAGAGTGTTACCTTCTGTTGTAAATAAGGTTGTTATGAGGCAGACATGACTCCATGGCAGCTAACAACAGCAGTAAAAGCAGGGGACTTAATTATATGGAAACAATTAAACTATCTTGGCAAAAAATTAATATTATAATTGTGACTGTTTGAACATTTTTTTAAAAATTGAAAATCCAGACATTTTTCTGCTAAGTATATTCCCTGATAAAATGAAAGTGTCCATATACATTAAGACAATTACTTGTGGCAGCACTAAGAATAGGGCCAATTAAGGTGTATGTTAGCTTTGTGCCACTGGTATTTTCAAAGCAGAGGACAAATACAACATCTTAAGAGAGTTCTACCAGCTGTGCTCTGAAGATTAGTACTCAGGCAACAATCTAGCATAGCACACAGTCAAAAGTGCTTAACTTATCTCCTGCTGAGAGAAATGCTGCACTTGCTTGCATACATGGAGAGTTACAAAAGTGGCAAGATCTTATTTCAGAACAAATAACAGCAGACAATAGCACTCTGCTATTCTTTTCTGTTCAAATTAATACCTAGCCCAACAATTCCACATTAAGAAATTTTAATAGCAAACTACAATCATTGTCCACAATCCAATATCATAAAATTTACCAAAGTGTACTGGGAGATAAAAGAGTATTTTAAGAATACTTTCTATCCTGTTATCAAAAGCATATGTAGAGTCTTATGCAGTGCACCATTAAGACTCATATAGGACACAGAATCTGATGGTTTCAGCTGCTGGAAGAGATGCCTGCCAACAGTTCATAGTGTGCCCTTAGCTGGAAGACAAGGTGAAGTCCAAAAGTTCTCTTCTCCTGACATGTAGCCTGCATTCAATGATTGGTCAAAGTTGTAGTACAAAGCTCTGGTTGACTCAATATGGCACATCTCCAAGAGTTCTTATATGCTTTTGGATTCTTTGAATGGGTGACTGAGTTCTCTGTAATAGTTTTATTAAAGTTTACCTTGTCCTTCTGTATAAATTTCCTCACTTTTGCAAAAAGCCCAAGTGTAATGTTTTCTACTTTATTGCAACCTGTAGGAAATCTGAAAACTAAAGAATATATGTGGAATATGTGTGTGTGAGAGTGTGTGTATATAATATATATGTATATATATGTATATATATGTATGTATATATATATATATATACATACATATATATACAAATCATCTTCAATTTCAGTAAGCAAAGTTGTGTCATCTGTATAACTTAAGTTGTTGATGTGTTTTCCTCCAGTCATGATGCCACATTCTTCTTCATAAGGTCTCCCTTCTTGGAAAACATTCCCTCTGGAATCTTGGATTATTTGCTCATCATTGAGACTGAAGTGTTATAGTGAAAGGTTATAGCCCTGACATACACCTTCCTTCACTTTAAAGCAGGCAGAGTTTCCTTGGTCTGTTTGAAGAACCATTTCCTGGTCCATGTTCAGATTCTTCATGTGTATAATTAAGTGCTCCGGTATTCAAATTCTTCACAACATTATCCATAATTGGTTGGCATCTACAAAGTTAAATTCCTTTGCATAGTCAATAAAACATCAATAGACATCTCTTTGGTACTCTTAGCTTTTGGCTAATATTTGCCTGACATAAGCAATAATTTCTCTGGATCCACTCTTTTGTTGGAATCTGACTTGGTTTTGCTGCAGTTTACTGTCTATATACTGCTGTAGTCACTTTTGAAAGATCTTTAGCAAAATTTTACTTGCATGGGATATTAATGATATCATTCGATTATTACCACATTCAGGTGGATCCCCATTCTTGGGAATAGGCACAAACATGGATCTCCTCCTGTCACTTGGTCAGATAGCTGTTTTCCAGATCTCTTGGCTTGGGTCAGTTTGCATATCCAGGGCTATAAACATCTGAGTAGGCACTGCATAAATTCTTGGAGCCTTGTGTTTTGTGAATTCCTCCAAGGCAGCTTCCAATTCATCCTTCAGCACCTTTGGTTCCTGATCATTTACATCTTGAAATGGTTGGTCACCAATCAGTTCTTTTGGGTATAATGTATCTGTGTATTTCTTCCATTTTATTTTTATTTATTTATTTATTTATTTATTTTGTGGTACTGGGGGTTGAACCCAGGGCCTCGCGCCTGCATGCTCTCCAAGTGCTGGATCACTGAGCTGCACCCCCAGCCCCCCCCCTTTTTTTTGACTTTTTGGGACAGGGTCTCGCTAAGTTATGCAAACTACCTCTGGTCTCAAACTTGTGATCCTCCTGCCTCCGCCTCCCTAGCCACTGGGATTACAAGCATGCACCACCCTGCCAGGCACTTTTCTTCCATCTTCTGATGCTTCCTGATTTGTTTAATATTTCCCTATAGAATCCTTCACTATTGCCACACACAACTTGAATTTGAAGCATTTACTGATAAATATGAAGGAACATAACCTTCAGTGTGGATTGTACCTCAATATAATCAAAGCAAAAATCCATACAATTAGGTCAGTACTCACCTTCATGATAAATAGAGGGAAATTTGAGATTGCTCAAGCTTTTGCTTTACTTGGGTAGATAATCAGCATTCATGGAAGCAGTAGTCAAGAAATCAAACTATGAATTGCACTGGGAAAGGTGTTGTAAAAGACCTCTTTAAAAAGTTGAAAAGTAAAGATGTCACGTTGAAGAGGAAGTTGTGCCTGACACATGCCATGCTAGTTGACATCATACAGTTGTTAAGGCTGCCTTTTGAGTAAGGGAAATAAGAGAAGAATTAATGCTTTTGAATTATGGTGCTGGAGACACATAGTGAATATGCCATGGACTGCAAAAAGAACTAACAGATCTTTCCTAGAAGAAGTGCAACCAGAATGTTCCTTGGAAGCAAGGGCAGTTAGACAGCATCTTATATGTTTGGGACATGTAGTCAGGAGGGATCAATCCCTGGAGAAGGACATCATGTCTGGGAGAGTGGCATGTCAACAAAAAAATGGAAAACCCTCAACTAGTTGGATTGACATAGTGTCTGCAACAATGGGCTTAACCATAAAAAAGATTGTGCACCTGGCACAGAATTGTGCAGTGTTATGTTCTGTTGTACATAGGTTTGCTAAGAGTCAAACTTGACTCAATGGCATCTAACAATAAATTCATATATATATATATATATATATATATATATATATGTATATATATATACACACACACATATACACACACACATATATGTACACAAATGTGTTTGTGTGTATGCTAAATATCAAACCTAGCACTTTGTATATGGAAAAGATGCACTGTATCATTGAGCTGTACTCCCACCTAGCAAAATTTATTTTATGTTCCCAGAGGAAAGTGTTTACATGAACTAATTATGTGGATGAAGACCAAATGTTTTGTATGATATATCACTTAATATATTGGGAAATTTCTGTTTATTATAATCCAATCCTTAGTAACTGAGGCATAGCAAACCAATCTTGATGTACACAGAGGGGGTTCTCCCAGGAGAAAATCATTTGGATCAGGTTTCTTGAGGTGATTATTTTATCAGGGTTTGAATATTTGTTTGTGTGTGACTTTGATAATGTAATGTGTGAGAAAGGCTTGTCTTAGAAAGTAATTGAAAAATTCTGAGTATTTATAAACTAAAAGAGGATATCAAAAATCAATCCCCAAAATAAAATATATATTGATCATCAAGTAATTTTTAGAGAAATAAAATGGCATTCAAAATAATACTGAAACTATATTTATGTTAAGAAAATCTACAAACTTTCCATGGATACACATATATATAAAATATCTTAGAGTAAAATCATGATTAAATGAAGAAATACATATAGGGCACTAGAATATATTAAAACAGTCACTCTGGGAATGCTATTGCTATTGTTATTGATATCATTTTTATGTAATACTTTATATAAGCTTATGCATTATATAGAAAAGAGAAAATTTAATGTGTAGATTTTGGAGGAAGACCTAGCATTTTTAAGTGTTTAACTTAAACTATCCTTATTCTAATATAAGATTAAGAAATATGATTAAGCAAGGCCAATATTTTCTTTCCAAAATTATTTTTAAATTTTCCTAAACCATGAAAATAAACTATTTAAATTGCATAGTTTTAATTCCTTTTTGCCTAGAAATTTTTCAAAGTAGATATAGCTGGTATTTTTTTTTTTTAGTTTCTAATATTTTCAGTGAAATAACTATGCAATTCAATATTAAATGATAACATTTTTAATGCTCCAAATATATGTGTAATTTACATATGTGCTTTTAACATTTTCTGATGTTTTTGACTTGTTGTTGTTGTTAGGTGCCTTCGAGTCGGTATCCAACTCATAGCAACCCTCATAGGGTTTTCAGTGGCTGACTGTTTCGGGATTGCCTTGGGAGTGGATTGCCAGGCCCTTCTCCCATGTTTTTGACTTAGCAATACACATTTCAGGAACTGTACTTCTGCTGACCTGGAAGCAAAGTTTTCATTTTAATCTAATGTGACATCTTTAATCCTTACGCTTGAAGTATACTTTGCCAGATAAGTTGACTTATGTTGTTGTTGTTAGGTGCCATTGAGTTGTTTTCTGATTCATAGCAACCTTATGTACAAGAAAAACACTATTGTCAGTGCTTCTCTGCTGTTTATAGGATTTTCAATGGCAGATGGATTTTTGGGAGTGAGTTGCTGGGTCCTTCTACCAAGCATACAGTACCTGATGTTCCTATAATAAAATTAAACAAAAGCATGAATCAACTTAGCCTGCTGCCATAGCACCGTGGCATCTGATCACATCAGATCTCAGAAGCTAAACATGGTAGAACCTGGTTAGTAATTGGATGGGCAAAAAGGAATTAAAACTATGCAATTTAAATAGTTTATTTTCATGGTTTAGGAAAATTTAAAAATAATTTTGGAAAAAAATATTGGCCTTGCTTAATCATATTTCTTAATCTTATATTAGAATAAGGATAGTTTAAGTTAAACACTTAAACAAAATATTCAACACATCAGCTTTTCAGGGACATTTCTGATCCAAACTCTAGCTTAACAAGATTAAAAAATACTTTAAAAAATTATGGAATTGGATAATTCCTATTACATGGTTTAAAACATTTACTTGTTGTTGTTAGGTGCCATAAAGTATGGTCCAACTCATAGTGACCCTACTTACAACAGAAAAATAAACAAAAACAATCCTTGACAATGGGCCATTCCTGGCACTATTGTCAGTTCTTCTGTGCTTTTTACTGGGTTTTCAATGGCTGATTGGTTTGGGAATGGGCTTCCAGGTTCTTCTCTCAAGTTTACAGCACCCAGTACTCCCGGGCAATCTCCAGTCCAAGTACTAATCAGGCCTGACCCTGCTTAACTTCTGAGATCTGAAGAGAACAGATGCCAGGGTAGTATCACTGTAGGCTAACACCTTTATTTAGAGATATGATATTGAAGTAAATGTAGGTCTGTCCTAACTACAGATTTACAGATTGACAGAACACAATAGATATCAGAAGAAGTTCCATAAATAAATGACTAAGTAATCTGACAAATATGAAAAATCATTTTAAAAGGAAAATTTTCAAAATTTGATAGTAAATCAATTGAAATGCCATATATAAAAATAATCTATTCCAATGTTTGACACTCTAGAAATGTGTTATGGACATGTGTTAGTCAAAATGAGTAGTAAACAAGTGAAATTTACATGACTATAACAGTTCTTGTTTTAAGGTACTGTTGAGTCTAGGTATGACTCATAGTGACCCTATGTACAACAGATGTAACATTATTGTCATACTTCTCTTCTATTCACAGGACTTTCAATGGCTGATTGTTTTTAATGAGTGGGTTGCTGGGTCCTCCTTTTGAGCCTGCAGCACCTAGTGTTCCCAGATAGTCTCCTATTCAAGTACTAACCAGATCTGACCATAACAACAACAGCCACAAGAAGTATACCAGTACTTGAGCCAAATAAGAGAACATCATTGTGAATCTTAATTATACACACATTCCTCCAATGTGATATAAGAGACTATAGTCCATTAAAAAAATCTCATTATGTGGATTTTATCAATATATAATATTTCTGTTTTGTAAAAAATAGCTAATGTGAATAAAATATAAGCCAAAAATTGGGAGAAATATTTAAGAAAGATATCATATATATCAGGTGAAATAACATTTCCACATTGAGCATAGTGGCTCTCACCTATAATCCCAGCAACTCAGAAAGCTAAAACAGGAGGATTTTGAGGTTGAGGCCTGTGGTAATCTGCTAGGTTCAACTTCCATTTACAAAAAAAAAAAAAAATTACTTCCAGAATCTGCAAATGTTTGAAAACCAAAAAGATTAAATAAACACATCATTGAAAACTGGTCAAAACTTCTAATCAGAAATTCACAAAAAGGAGATATGTGAAAAAAAAAGAAGCACAAAAAATATGTTCAACATCATTAGTTATCTGAGAAATGAAAATTGGTGTGTTTTATTTTGTTTGTTTGTGTTTTTGCAGTACTGGGGATCTGACCTCATGACCTTGCAGAAATTTGATCTACCACTGGACTGCACCTGTAGCCCATTTTCACTTTATATTTTGTGTCAAGTCTTTCTAATTTACACACGCTGCCTCTGGCCTCAAACTCATGATCATCCTCCCTCCCCTTTCTGTATTTCTGGGATTACAGGTGTGGGCCACAGAACCCAGGACCAAAGTGAAATTTTGATACTACTCTTTTCCTATGAGAATGACAACAAATAAATACAAAAGTAGATTAAAAACTAATAATATAAAGTGTTGGCAAGGAAGTGGATTGATTGAATCTTCATAGCTTGCTGATCAAAGTGAAAAATGATAAAAAGCTTTTAGGAAACTATTTCAACATATTCTTAAAGAGCAGCAAAAACATTTTTTCAAATGATGATCCTGCCATTAAACTCAAACATTTACCATAAAGAACTGAGAATTTATCTAAACATAAAAGTCTGAAACCAAATGGTTTTAGTAGCTTTATTCATAATCACAGAAACTAGAAACAACAGTAATGCCTCAGAAAAATATGATATTATAACTTGGAAGTAAGATATATTCAATTTCTTTAAACTCATTTTATAGTTTTGTGTGCTCAAATATTAATTCATAAATACTATGATTTATTACTATAGGACATATACCTTATTTCTTATACTCAAAGCTATTTTTCTAACCCAAATTTCTGCCTACTATGTTTCAATAATGCCATATACATCTATTTACTCTTATTAATTCATTTTTCATATAAGATTTCAAAGGAAAAGGAGTTGAGAGCGTAGCCTGTCCTCACAGATTACTGCCAATTATCAGTGATTAGCTAGCATTACATCGTCTGTATCCTATTCACTCATCCTTAGATTATTTTGAAGCAAATTCATATACTACTTTGATGCATCTGTAAATAGCTCAATCTGTTTCTCTAAAACATTCACTTTTGTAAAAAATATATTGTCACACTTAAAAATTCACAATAAATTGTGAATACATCAAATATCAATCTTCATATTTGCTCAATTGGCTGATAATGTATATGTTTGATTTTTGCAGTTTGAACTGGGATTAAAATAAGGTTCTTGTATAAAGATTGGCTGATAGATCTGTCATCTATGTAGAGATTTTCCCTTCATTTGTCTTCTTTTTTCCCTTTTGCTACTTTGGCTGAAGCAAATGAGTCATTTGTTTACACCTCATAGACTTACTTTTGTTTATCATGTTCTCAAAATATCAGTTAGTATGTTTTTGTTCTGTTTTTCCTGTATGCTGTTCAATCTAAACCCTTTTTAAAATATATTAAAGTATACATAATATATAATGTACCATATTAGCCATTTTAAAAGTTATAAATATGTAGCATTAAATATATAGGTACAATATTATCCAGTCATCATCATCATCATCATCATCATCATCATCATCATCATCATCATCATCTTTTGGTACTAGTTAAATAATAACTCTCTCCCTCTCGTTCTCTCGTATCAGGCCCTGAAAAGCAGTATTTTGCTTTTTGTCCTTTCTGATCTGTCTCTTTTCATTTCCTATAAGTAGGACCTGTGGCTGGGATTTAGCTCAGTTGCTAGAGCACTGCTCTGCAGTCTCTAAGGTCCTGAGTTTGATTCCCAGCATAGCGAAAATGGGAAAAGGGCCTGACAATCCACTCCCAAGGCAATCCAGAAACAGTCAGCCGTTGAAAACCCTATGAGGGTCGCTATGAGTTGGATACTGACTCGATGGCACCTAACAACAACAACAACAACAACATAAGTAGAACACTACATTATTCACCTTCTTTGTAATGCTGTGATTACCATCTGGACATGTATATCCCATGAAGTTTCACAGAAATTCAAGAGGGATTTGCTTCCTTTAAATATGCATTGTTGTTAGGTGTGGTGGAGTTGGTATCCGACTCATAGTGACCTGAGTACAACAGGCAAGGCACTATTGTCAGTGCTTCTCTGCTGTTCCCTGGCTGTCTCCCATCCATGTAATAATCAAGAAAGACCCTGCTTAGCTTCTGAGATCTGAGGAGCTCAGATGCCACAGCGCTACTGGCTGCAGGTTTAAATATGCATAAAGAACAAAAACTGTGTAATTCACAATGTACTATTGTGTAAGAATTGTTTTACACATTATCACACATAAAATATATTATTATGCCTAACATTGCTTTTTCCCCTTATCATTTTTTTGTATTTTCAACTCAAATTTTTGTATAGTTATTACATATCAGTTTTTCTTATTTAACTGATTATGCATTTTTCTTATGAGAGGTATGTATTGTTTTGCATTCAAATGATTCACATCACTAATTAGATGATTTTACTCATTTATTTTACTCATTTATTCATTATAATTATTTTATTAATCATTTTACTGCTTTGTTCATTGTAATGATGAGTTTCTGGAAATACAATGCTTACTGTCATATATTTTTATTTGAAATTTGTACTCAAAGGGTTATTGTCACATATTTCAGTTAAGGTAATTTTCTAATTACATTTGATTCTCAAATAAACTGTTGTCACTTTTTGTCTCGTGCATTGTGGGAAACCTGAGTTCAATCCTCTTCTGAGTTTTCCTATGGACTCATTCTTCAGTGTATTCTTTTTTT